>BPLQ01006749.1:715507-744800 GCA_021605075.1 Caerostris darwini
GTTGTAAGAAGGCAATGGATGCTTTCTTTATCAATCGTTGGAACTTTTGACACTAGTATAAAGTTCTTTTTCTGCGTTATTAGACAGTTTTTGCATAACGTTTTTTTATCGTTCCGATATTTTCCTTCCTAGCGCGCATGCTCATAAGAAACATTGTACATGCTTATCTGTAATACTGAGCTATTCCAATGAGCATGCGAGCTAGGAAGAAAAAAATATCGGACGATAAAAAAACGTTATGCAAAAACTCTCTATTATCTGAGGAAACATGCGCTAAGCATTGTGTTCATGATCGATCAACATTTCGAATCAGCTGATATAACGAGGTACTTTGAAAGGATTTTTTCAAACTGGATCTCATCCCTAGCTTCATTCACTTCGCACGGAAGCTTCGCTGTAGCTTGATTAATGGTGCATGGTGGCGCTGGCAGTGGATGTTTGTAGTGGTTCGGAATCCGCTTTAAATCGTAGCTCCCGGTCTAATATGTCTGGAAAGCGTTGAGATGACAACCCTTCCACGTAAAAAAAGAAAACATCTCATGGTTCGTCTTCAGTGATACGGAGGAAAGTCAGATTCCTACCTCCATCACGATAGAAGTTGCTTCTTTACCTCCATCCATGAGTAGACTACTCATAGGACGTCCGTCCCGCGCTGCAAGACACTAAGAATGAGACACACAAGTATATTTCTAAGGAAACAACCTTTTGTGTGTCAGTTCTATTTTCTAAAACTTCATAATTATCTTCACTTTTAGCATGAACGCATTTATAAAAACAATTCATTTATAAAAATTCATTTTAAAGCAACAATGCTAAGCGCTTATTCTGGAAATGAGAGTTGAAAAAAAATAATGGTTAAATTGAAAATTAATTTGAAAATCAAAATCTGTTACACAATTTTGTAGAATTAGAGACGATAGAGGACTGTTATTCGGATAAAATGCATAAGCATCAGTTTAAAATAGCTGTTAATAAAATTGCCTTCCTATGGCCATGGATAGTTAAATCTACATTTGGAAAATTGAAACAAAATAAAGAAAGGATTTATTTGGAGATTACAAAAGTTATTTGTGCAGGGAAAGCTCATTTGGGGGTTAGAAATAAGCCATATCTTATGGAATAGAGATAAGTGCATTATCAAGTAAAACAGTAAAGGCTGCGATCGAAGTCCCTATTCAAGGCATTATCAAGGTTGAACTCGACTTGATCGAAAAGTACACATTGGAAGATTAGGTAGATAAGTGTTGTCTAACAGCACAACGGCCGGCCAAACGATGGGTTCTATATAGTTAATTACAGCTAAAAAAGACTGTAATAAAAAGTCAACAAATATAATCAATAACATATAGAGCAATTAAGAAATTATATTAAACTTATGTTAATCAATCACGGACAGTATCATAAAATCGTAAATCTTTTATCATAAAATAATAAAAGTTCCTTTATAAAGTTCCTTTTTTTAGTTTTTATGCCTATTTTACTGCCCCAAATCAGCTTGCAGCGCCTTTTTTGACTCTGATGTCAAAAATGTAAATTATTTTTTCGAATTTATAAGGAAAAAAATTTTACCTTTTGACACACGCCTTTTTTCAAAAAATTTTCAACTTTTGAAAGATATTTTTTTCTTATTTTTTGCTACAGTTACTAAATTTATACATTTATACTATCACTATATACTGGGCTTTCTGAAAAGTTGTCGGGTGGACAGTCATTAAGGTGTTAATCAGGACATAAATTCTTTAAGACAAGAGAAAGCATGAAAAATCGTTCGTGTATGCTCCACACCACCCACCAAGAAGACCAGTAAGGATGGCCTAATAATAGCTTCTACTGTCAGGAGAACTTCCCTTCGATGTCATCCATACTCAATGAGTCACTTCCTGGGCATCTCACTGAAATCCTCTAAGTGAAAAGATCCTGCCTTTCTAGGTTCTCACTAGCGTATCCTTTGGCAGCCCGGGATCGACAGCCGATTGATACGTTAGATGAGGTAGGTCTCGTCTCAATAATCCGCTTTTCTTTTGGGCATTGAAAGACATTTCGCAAGACATTGAAAATGAACCATTGATAAATAGAATAAATGGCAACTATGAATATAATGTATTCATCAAATATGAAAAAAAAAAAGTAACAAAGCAGTGCAACAGGTGAACAAAGGTTACCAAAATGTCATTTTTGAATGTAAAGATCCCTAGTCTCGACGGTTAAAAAAATGAAAAAGATCTCAGTAGCAATGGACTCTGACGGCACACTGGATTTGATGTGTCACTCTATGGCCATTTTCTGCACACTTTGGTCTCATTAGACATAGACCTACAGCTCCATTTGGATCTCAAACCTGAAGAATGGGAAGTAAAATTTTTAAGAGATAGAAGGTATACGCAAACTAATATTAATATAAAACTGATATTATATAACATATTTAGAGCATAGATGTTTGCATTGTTCAAAATCGGGAGTTCAAAGAAGCGTATTTTTGTGTCAAAAGAAGTGGGATTGGATGCAGTTCTGAAGAATATATAATTTATAGAGTAAAATTCCTTTTTTTTTATTCCAAAAATAATTCGTTCCTATTTGTCATAATATTCTCCTGATTTATTTTCATGTGCTTCTAATATATATTCAAATACACTTTTTACTCAGAACATTCATTTTTCGATAGCTGAATAAATCTTTTTTGTTACATTTTGCAATGTGTTAAAAAACATAATATGGAAAGACTTAATAGGAACATAGAGACAGAAATTGTTTCAAATTTCTTTTTTCATTACTATCCTATTCCAGTATTCATTTTGAAAATCGTTTTGATTAGCTTGTTGTGTTAAATGAAGTTTACACTTTGTGTCAGAAAATGGATCTCCATGTCTGAAACTTTTGAACAGTTCAAAAAGGCGGCATTTATTTCTTGCGATTCTTATGCATCGCAGTACACATTCAAACTTATTTGTCAAGTGAAAAGATAAAGGATATTTACATTTTAATCTGTTCTTATTAGGTCAAGGCCCTGGTAGTCACTGGACTTTGGCTGCGGTAATGTTCAAAATGGACGGCCCTTCGTACCTTCGGAAGACTTTTCGTTACTGTTTCGCAACAGAGGATTTCATCTAGATAAGGCACCTCTGCATTGCCTTTATCGAAGGAAATCAAGCTCACAGCTGACTTTTCGGATAATTCAGAAGACTTTTAAAAAACAGTTTGGCCGCGCCAAAGTTTTGAATTGAACGTCATTCAGACGAATCGCTTTAAAAGCCTTAGTAAATAGTGTAATTCATCTTACAAATTACATTCAAAAAATAAACATTAAGATACATTCCAAAATTTGAATAGGCAACTGTAAAAATCCAGAAATTTTAATTAAAACGGAATAAATAAATTTGATAATTTTGACAATAATTTTGAAGAATTACGACTATTTATGTTTCATCAAAAATTTAAGAACTTTTTGAAAGATTGGACACTGAAAATTAAAGTGAGCGGATTATTTTCAATCCTGACTTCAAATTTCTTGGAGTTCTAAATATCTCGATTTTTAAAATTTTTTCATCTCAAATCGGAAGAAAAGGCGTGAGTTTTAAATCAATCAAACTGATAAATAATGAATCAAGTAAGTCCATTTTACAGCTCCTCCAAATAGAAGTGATTGAAGAGTACTCAATATAATGAAACTCCAGGAAAACGTATATAATATTTCAATCTGATCATATATATAAAAATTGAATTTGCCCGACTCGTGGCTCACTGTCAACGTGTGCCGTTGGTGAGCATGAGGGCTAAGCGTGAATCCGCTGGCGGCTTTGTTGTAGATACTTTTCCAAAAACGAGGAGACTCGATGGCGTTTGTGTGAGTTGGACTACCTGGTGGGAGGTTTTTGGGTTTTTCTCCCATACGATACGCAAATGCGGGGTAGTTCCCCCCAAATGTCCTCCCGGAAGGCTCTGCCTTCGTTCTTCAAGTCAGACTTCTACCTATGTTAAGGAGTCTTATATGTTGTTTACATGGATACAATACATCTGTTGTATATATTCATTAACGAAATTTGGGGAATTATTTGAATGCAAACATTGAATATGAAACAAGACAGACTAAGAAAGCTGGATCGACAGTTGTGCAGCCGAAATAAGGAAAAGGAAAAGATAATAAAGCTCAGAAGATTCATGAAAAGTACTCAGAGGTATGTCAAAAAGGAAAAAAAAATTTTTAAATTGAAACTCAATGATGTAGCAACAGACAAATGATTAATTGAAACATTTTAGGGAATTGATTCGATTTAACTTTGGATACTAAAACATTGTATAGGAATGTAGGGTCGGGGGCTGAGGAACACATTCAAACAGCTAGGCACAATGCTCCAGATGATATCTGTCCCATGACCTTGCAACTGTGTTTTCATTTCCAATGGACTCAACTGAGGACCTCGACTATCCATTGAGATTACCAAGCATGTATTACTGTTGATGGATACAATTTGAAGCATTTATTGTTAACATTGAATAAAAGAAACACTTTGCAACGATGTTTTTTTTTCATGCCTCACTTTTTGTGGTGGGACCATACCTATACAAAATGTATGATTTAGTTCAAAGTTTGTACCATGACCATTGAATCCACCTGTAGAATAGAAAAATGTGTCAAATGCTACAGAGCTATTCGGAGAGATTGCTCTTATGGAATCTCATTGAAAATCCCTCGACTGTAAGCCAGCCACTCTCACATAATTGTCAACTGCTCTACGATTACTTGAATATGATCACTTCATGGAAAGTGTGGTTTGGCCTTTTTGTTAATGACGCCATCTACGAATTTATGAAAATTCATTCATTCTGTTTTCTTCTTTGTATAGAATTCTTATCGATTTTTCGCCATTTTACCGCTGCGTGCTTAACTTTTGGCTGTGAGTCTATTTAGATTTCAGGGTTTTGTAGCTTAACATATGCTATCTATACTACTAAACGAGAACATCAAAGATTTCAAAAAGTCGATAGGAATGTAATAGTTATAAATAATTGTTGTTTTTACTTTATTAATAAAAAAATCATTTTTGAGATTTTGTACGTTGTCAAAAAGTCTATATATTAAGTTAATTATTATTACTTATTGATATATATATAATTTAGAACTGTTTGTTAATGTTTGTGAGGTAGAATTGATCTCTGTGTCTTCCTGTAGAAATGTTTACGAAGAAGCCGAATTTGAGTACGAAGATGTTGGCCTGGACATTCTGTCGGTAATACCGATTTTATTTTTTTTCTTTTAGAACTAGTTTGAAAATTTATTTTTGCAGCTTAATGTGAATACAAAAGTGTTTTCACAGCCAAAAATTTGACAGCAGTTTTTCTTTTTTACAACAATAATGGCGAATTGTACGGGAGAGTGGTTTTTTCATCAGCAAATGGGAATCACGAGTTATATCAAGCTAATTTTAGTATCTTCTTCATCATGGACGCAACAACCCCATGGTGAACCGTCTACCTACTGGCGAGACAGGAGAGGCTTTCTTTTTACCGGGTAGGGTTGTCCGCCCAACAGTCCATTTAGACCCGGACCTACGGCTTAAAGTGAATCACTACAAACCTCCATAGTACCGCCGAAACCGAAAAATGTGGTGCCGAGCGCTAGTCACTCGGTCCCATCAAAAGTTCATCCAAAAATGTTTGCATTCTTTCGAGTGATCGGGATTTCATCTCTCAATTGGGATTGATTGAATCCTTTCTGAATTTTCAGTTGTTTACGACGAGGCATCATTATTTAAGTTTATGATTCATAAATACTTAAAAAGGAATCAAACGATTTACATAAACTGCTAAAACTGCAACCTTAAGTGCGAACTTATGTAGTACATGAATTTACTACTTTTATGTAGTACATGAATTTACTACCTTTATGTAGTACATGAAGTACTGACTTCTTTACATTATGTAAAACACTTTAACAAGGGATGAATTCTCTGAACTTGTATTCATCTATTAGGTGCAGGTGATTTAAGAACTTAATAAAAATTCTTGCCGCAACATTAAATGGGATTTATGATGTCTGTATCGTCCTTAATTATTTATTGTTAAATAATATATGAACATGGTTAATTAAGCAAAAATTTATGAATTTGGAAGAAAGAAAGAAAATACAAATATTTTCTTTCTTTCTTCCAAATTCATAAATTTCGATTTGCTTAAAATACAATAGTCCACAGTGTTAAAAAAACAATTTCTAAACCAATTCTATAATAAAGGAATTAAAAGTAACCAAAATGTTTTTAAGTTGATTGAAATAATAATATTCAACCCCAAGCGATACTTTAGCAAGAAAGTTGTTGTATGCAGTAAGCAATATTCGTGATATGTAGATAAATTCTACTTCGGTATCAAAAACCATTTTATTTCAAAAGTTGTAGTGATTCATAGCATAATAAACTATTTCAAAGCATATTAATACTTAATCCTTCCTATAAGAGCTAAATCAAAATGAACTTAAGAAACCAAAGTCTGAATAGCAACGACACATGAATGAAAGTTTATTTTATGAACCAAGACTATAAATAAATGTGTACATTGTATGCCTGCTGCATTCCAAATGTATCCCAGGATGTTTTAAATAAGCACAGAATGAGAAGATTCTAAGTGCGTAACAGACCTTTGCGTAATTGGATAATATCCAAGCCAGTTAGATAATCGTAATTAGTTTGGCAACATTCTCCAGGACAGTCATTAGCGATGGGTTGCAAAACAATAAAACTCTCGACAAAAAATCTCTCTTTCCTCTAATAAAACTCTACAAAATTTATAAAAACATTTTCATCGTTTATCAGAAATAGCATTTACTACTACAAAACTAATTTTACATACAATATCATTATTAATACTGTTATGTCGTACTTAACATTTATAATAATGTCATTAACGTTTAGAGACAGGACGATCTCTTGATCTGAGATTTATAGAGTAGGAAAAGTGAATATTATTTTTAATGATATACTTAAATGTGAGGAATGAAACGGTTAAATATCAGTTAAACATCAAGTGATTTTGAATTCAACTTAAAAACAAACATGCATAATTGTTTTTACAATTCCTGCCCATTTGCGCCTTTATTATCACTGTGTACAAAGAAATGCATCGATCGAAACATTCTTTTGTAAATATTATTAAATTAAGTTTATTTAGCTTTCCCACAAATTCAAACTTATTATTGTGTGTTCTCATTTTCTTCAGCTTTTCATCACAAGATGCAATTGTCGTATCTCATCTTGTGAAAAAGTATTCGATCTTATGAAAGGTGCACTTACTACTACTACTACCACTAATAATAATAATGTGCTTAATAAGTAACTTAATAAGTAATAGGCGTGTGTAAAGGAATAAATCAGATCAGAATTCAATGTTAAGTACGGACTACAAGATGACGTAGGACATGTGAACGAGTTCTTATTGTGGACAAATTTCGTTTCTTTATCAGTAGACCTCTATTCATTTGATTAGGTACATTTACTACTGTATCCAAAAAGTAAGAACAATTTAAAATTTCCGGGGTTTATGGAATTAAATTTTTTTTTCTTTTTTAGGTTGTTGGCACTTTCCTTGACATCTGTGTCCTTGACATCAAAATATTCATTAGTGTTGAGTTACGCTTGGCTTTGCGAGACGCTAAAACTGATTCCGGCGATTTTTGAAATGTCTGAATTAATTGAGCAAAGAACTTGCATTCAATTTTGTTTGCGGAAACGTATAGAATGTTACAGAAGGCATTCGGTGAGCATTCTTATATTGGAAAGAAATGTTTACAAGTTCAACAATGGTTAATGTTTACAAATGGTTAAAATGTACAGTTCAAAGAAGGCAGAGAACGCTTTGAAGACGAAGAGCCCTCTGCCCGACCATCAATCTTAACCGACGAAGCTCACGTCCAAAAAATTAAAGATTTGGTGATTGCAAACCGTCGATTTACAATTAGAGACCTTGCAGATGATGTTGGAATTTCAAAAGGGTCGGTCAATTCCATTTTGGGGCTCAAATGCGTCAAATCTCGATTGGTACCGAAAACTCTGAATTCGCCAGCTCACACTGCATTGATTCTTCGTGACTTTTTCGCCAAAAATGAAACCCATATCGTTCCACAACCATCGTATTCACACCGTGCGACTTCTGGCTATTCCCTAAACTCAAAAGACCACTCCGAGGACACCGTTTTGAGTCGATTGAAGAGATTCAACGTGAATCTCCGCGCGCTTTGAAGACCATCCCTGTCGATGACTTTTTAGCATGCATTGAGGATTGGAACAAAAGTTGGCATAAGTATATTGCGTCCGGAGGGTTTTACTTTGAATGCGATGAAATAAATTTGGAAGAATAAATAAAGAGTTTTTGATAAAAAAAAATTGGTCTTAATTTTACGGATTTGCAAGATCCTTTTAATCCAAATAAGACAACCATAAGTACATGCATAGAACTTAATACTTGCTTATATTACAAAATTTTACTCAACAAAGAAAGGAAAAAAAAATGTCTTTCTAGAAGATATGCGCACAAGTATAATTTCTACAAAATGTGTTAGTCACGCACATGATTCTAAAGATTAACTCATTGTCTAAACTGCATAAATATTCTATTGCCAAGTCGATTCTTCTAATGTCGTGTTGGAATGGTTTCTTTATAGAATAGTTTCAAAATAGAATGAATATTCCGCAGACGGCGATCCACTCTTCCAAAAGAACCCCAAAGCGTTGCATATGCTTAAAGACAATGAGCAGGTGGTCAAAACTGCTCGGTTATCAGCAAAAGATTGAAATTTACTTCAGGATTTCGAGGAAAGTCCTATTATAAGTAATGGAGCTTGTAAGCTGATTTGGGTGTACTGATCGTATACTTCTGTAATCAGAAAACGTACTGAATAATCTGATTCCAATTTTCTATTAGTTAAATATTTCTGCACAGAAACACATCTTCTGTAATATAATATTAATCAAAAACCTTCATTATGATGTTGGTAATACGGATCAGTTGCTCATTTGTGCTATGATGAGCAAGAAACGAAATTATTCCTCCAGTATTTCATATTACTTGTCACAAAAAAGTTTTTCGAGCATTTTATCAATGGGACTACATTTTTGAGTACAACAGATGAAACAATTACGAGACTTTTTAAAACAATAATTGTAAATTTCACCTCCCTCCTTATTTGTTAGACTATTCGACCTTGTAGGGTGCAGTTTAAACCCCAAATAGAACTGAAAAGTTGCAAAAATTAATGGAAAGCGAGTGTTCTAGAACAACAATTTGACACTGAGATCGTTCAACCATTCCTGCCAATATCCTCAGAGGGTGGCATTGCTCCGATCCAAATTCGAGCGATCTTTCGAATTGACCACCCTGCTTCCTATAAACTATAGGCAATTATACAATCAAAAGGAGTAGACGGAATCAAATTTGAATGGAAAGTATGTCCTAGAATTTGAATTTTTCTTCTTTTGTACACAATTCAGGTTATTTTGGACTCCAGATATTTTATCATTAGCAGCCGAAATTTTCTTTTGCAAGATGAATTTGCATACGAAATATCATTTAAATCAAATTACTTCTGTTTGAAGTATCGTTTCCTTCTTTTTCATTTGTCTCAGATTGTATATGCAGGTCATTCAGGTTTGAGCCTCCGGTGTATCGAGCCAACATTGTAGATAAAATGTTTTTTTTACATACTAATAATTCTTTTTCAATTGACCAGTATTTCAAAGTACCAGTTTGCTTAAAATAGAAATAGTGAAACTTAATTCCCGGCTTTTACAAAAATAAAGGAAATTCCAATTTAAAAATTTTATTAGATGCCTTGCTTTTGATATCGTCTTCAACGAACTCATTAGCAATATTTGGCAATCTTCAAGCTCTTTAAACGTCATCTCTTGTGTCGAAATGGAAACTTTCCCATTATATCATTTTTAAACTTGGAAAAGAGACAAAAGTTCAGAGAAAAGGGTAATAAAGTACCTGTTTAAGAGCTATTTTAGGAGTTTGATGTACTGCTTGGATATCAGAATCCTACTCAAATTATGAATCCCTGACAGCAGCGAATAATTAAGGCACCTGCTATTTGATCATGAACTGTACATAAAATCCACATTGATCATTGAATTATCCCATATTTATGATTAATGAAACTTATTTTAGAGTATGAGCTTTTAAATTATTCAATAAAATTTGAAAGCAACTAAAAAGAATTAAAGAAGGATCTCAAATTTGAATAAACCGAAAAGAAATATACTTCTATACAGAAATTTCAATTTTTATTCGCTGCAGCAGGACTTCCAAAACCAGAAAATATACCTTCCTGGCGGTGCTAAGGTGTCAACAAGCTGTGGTAAATGAAAAGACGAGGATAAGACATAAAATCTAGAACAAATGAAAGTCTTCCCAAATTTTTTAAACAGTTTGAAGTTTAATAGAGAAATTTACAAAAATATGTAGAACTTTTCTTTGGAAATTGAGCAGTGGTATTGTGGAAGTAAGTTTTAATTCTGCATACAAGGTGTACCGTTCTAAAGCTTACATCCACTGCAAATCAGAAACTGAAGTTAATTAGTATACTCTCTGAAGGATACTTTTCTAATGGGAGGCATTTGAAAAAGACAATCCTTTTCAATTTTAAGTTATTTTCATTAATACATTTTGCAACATGCAATCCACATATACAAGGAATGGACAAATTATTTTATATGTTTTGTCAAGCGTTTGATATTTTGCTTATTCCACTAAGCAACATTAGAATTTTTATTAGTGTGACATGAGAAAATCTGCAAGATTTTGTACTTAGTTTTGTTTATGAATACTATAATAGATACAAGTGCATTAACTTTCACACCAATAAAATTGGTGCAATTTACCGGTATAGCCAAAATAAATGCAATTGAATTTCTCTACCATTCAGCACGTATTTCTGACATTTTGCCATCAGAATAATATCGTTTTATATTAAAGCATGTTAAAGTTCATGAATGTGGAATCTCCTTATCAAATTTAAATACTTACAGACAAATGTTTATGTTAATACCAGAAAATCGAATCTAACAAGTCAGCCACGAAATCTATCAGTCAGTCACGTAAGATATCTTTTGATTGACAAATATTAATTGAAAACAAACTGGGATAAAGAAGCTGGAAATATTTCAATTCTAAGGATTCTTCATTTCATTTGTTGTATTTTTAACAAATATTAACAACATTGATTCGAATATACGCATAGATATTTGATAAAAATTGAAAATATAAATAAGATTAAATAAATATTGAAAATAAAGAATATAAAGATGAATGAAATATATAAGAATATAAAATATGAATATAAAGATTGAAAATATAATTTTGGACTATTTCAATATAAATAATCCAAAAATTGAAAATATAAATAAGCTACAAATTGCATTGTACTATTTATAACTGGCCGATTCGTATCCTCGTTTTCCACTTTTGTATGCCCCGACAGGGTAATAAAATGGCATATTTTTTATGAATCACCTTTAAATGAAATTTAAATAAGCATAATGCTCATATCAAGGGACACATTTCTGTAGTGAGATCTAAAGTGAATGCTTGGTGAATAAAAAGGCTATTTTTTCCCCTTAGAACTTTTCATTGCACCTTAATTATAAGAATTTCAATCATGGATTATTTATTAGCAAGATGGAGCTCACTGGAGGTTCCTTAGTTCGTGATCTTCTAGACGAGAAATTTCCGATTGGATACCATGGCCTCCTCATATTACTTCTCTTCATTTTTTCTTTTTGGGTTATATCAAGGACAGGGTCTTTTCCTCATCAATTGCTGACATTAAAGAACTGAAAGCTAGTGTGTACTGTTACAGACTACACGTTAAAGAATAATTGGCAAGAATCACTTTAACATTCTCCGAGCTACTAAAGTGGCATACGTTGACACCTACTGAAGTAAGTTATAACAGTACTTACAATGCACCCAGACAACCATATATCTAATTAGAGTAGTTTTCGCACAATGCATTTTTATAATCAGGGCAAGACTTTGTGTTCATCCTGTGTTTTCATACGTACCCAAGTCAATCCCCTCAAATAAAATGTACTCAATATAAAACAAACATTGATTCAAGATCTCTCTCTAGATATATACATAGATGTATAGGTACATTCTGTATATACACTACGCAAAAAAAGTAGAAGGACACTTGATTTTGCAACAATAACAGAAAAATATTTTATTTTTACTAAAATTTTCTATTAGAAACATTTTACAAATATTTTAAAAATACAATTTTAACATCAGAATTATGATATTCAAACATAAAATATGAATGGCAACAAAAATAGTTTCTCTTTTTTGAAAATTTGTAAAAAAAGTAGAAGGACAGCATTATAATGAATGAAAAAATAGTGTTTTAATAAGGAATATTCTTTCCATTGGCCTTTATAACTTCAAATATTCTGTTTGGAAGTGAATTGTATAGACATTGAACTTCTGTTTGACAAAAAATGTCCCACGAGTCATTCAATGCTTCTCGAAGCTGAGTTAGCGAATCAAATTGCCTTCCATCAGCATAAACTCGACGAACTAGCATTGCCCAGATGTTTTCCATTATATGAAGGTCAGGACTTTTGGCTGGCCATGGTAAAACATCCACATTATTTGTTAGGAACCAATTTTTGACTCCAGTCGCGGTGTGAATGGAAGCTCCATCTTGCTGAAACTTCCACTCTTCACCCCCCAAGTCAGAGCCATAAGAAAGAAGCTCGGAATTCAGCACTTGAATGTAGTCTGTATGTTTTTGCCTACCATTTAAGAAAACCAGACTTGTCCTTCCTCCGCATCCAACAGCCAACCAAACCATTAAACTCCCTCCTCCCATTTGTCGTGTTGAATAGTATTCGTCTTCATTCCCCAGACAATGCCAGTAGTGCTGATATCCGTCTGGACCGTCTAAGTCAAATTTCTTTTCATCGGAAAATATCACAGAAGTCCATTCTGTAGTCCAGGACATGTGCTCCTTAGCCCACGCTGAACGGTTTTCAATGTGAGCTTGTGTCCACTTAGGATGATGTTTCCGTTTTTTGAAAATGAATTTTTTAGATCTTTTAATATAGTTGTAAACCGTTTTTTTCGTCACATGATTAAGTCCTGCTTGATTTCTTGCCTTTGAAACACTTCCTTTGTTCTTCTTAAGCACATGAACAAGTTTTCTTTCATCACGGGGTGGTAACTTTTTCGGTCTACCAGTCTTCTTTTTCATTTCATTTTTATAAGGATTTCTGATAAAGTTTGAAACTGTATTGGGGCTCACCTGCAACAATCGAGCAATCTCTCTGACACCTTTACCATCGTTTTGATATGCGGAAATTCGGCCTTTTTGAAAATCGTTCAAAGGTATTCCTTTAGGCATTTCTGAGAGCGGAGAAACAGTGTAACTTTTAAACAAATTAGATTTTTTTGACTGAAAAGGATAAAACAAAGTACAAAATCACTATTTAACTAAAGAACAACTCACTAAATTAAATATATTAGCAAGTGTCCTTCTACTTTTTTTACGCATCGGAAATTATATATACTAATTTTATTATTAATATTAGTGGTAGATGTTTAATTTTTGCCGAAAATAAAAAAAAGGGTCATTAAACTAAATCTGCATAAATATCTGGTAGTTAGGAGAAAATAAGAGATATTAATTGGCAAAAAAACACTGTCCTTCTATTTTTTTTACGCAGTGTATTAGCCCACAATTTGAGAATATGTTTATGCGTATGACAATTCACGAAACAAAAAGAATATTTAGTTAAACAGTTAATTTATTTAACACGTTTGGCTAAGTTCAAAAGAAAATAGATTCAGTAACAAGGAATATTTTTAATACGAATAGAAACTTTTCAGATATGACAAAAGTGTTACAGATTTAAAAAAAAAAGCTTTTTAAATAGAGAATTCCACATAAATATAGTTTTTTGTAGTTAAATTTTCAAGCAAAAATACTAAACGTTTGGGAAGAAATGTTCATTACAAATTTGTCAACAAAAAGAAATAGACAAGATCGACTATGGTGAGACCCCTCAAGATATGTTAAGTCACCTCAACTTAATTGGCAATAATTGGAATCTTTTGAGTGGACACTGTTTATGCCTTGTAATATAATAGGGAATGCATACAATATCAAGTGCTATCACATATAAAATAAACAAATAATTCTTTTAAGCAAATTTAAGAACAAAAATAAAAGAGCAAAGGTATTAAAAAGATTATGGAAATCGGTATAGAAGAGAATTCCTTCTGTTGATGACGCAGCCATGCGTATCAAACTATAATTCAAGAATAAAACATTTCTGATTGGACTAAACAGTTAAGAGCTCAGGGAGCATCGAACTTATGACTTTTTTATTTTGTGAGTTAACTAGCATGAAAAGATCATAATAATGGTACATCAGTATTGTCTTTGAACTAACTCCAGAAAATATATTTTTTATTATGTTTAAATGAGTTGTTCTGTTTGATGGTCGTATAGTAGAAGTAAGGCCGACAACCCCACAACAAAAGGAGTCGAAATAACTTTCTATATTTATACAGCAGCACCTAAAAGTGTAGGGATACTTTTACATTTTCCTCAAAATCGTTTGTTTTTGATTGTATAAATGCTTCCAATCGATTGTAATCCCAATAAATAGTTATAAAAATTTTACGCTTACATAAGAAGTGTTTTTTATCAATACTACAGATATTATGAGTCGAATAATTTTCGCTTTCATCTTAAAAATACAATAATATTATAATCTGACATAGAATTTTAAAATTTCTTTTTTAAGTAATGAAATTCTGCGACAGTTGAGTTTGATTTATTTTAAAATAAAAACTTAAACTATTTTCCACACATCATAAATAATAAACAAATTTTAGAGATAATAACAAATAATTTGTCTTGACGTGTGAATATTGCCTTATCTATTTATCAATATTTTATGATTTAGAACAAAGATAAACATTTAGAATATATTATTTCAATGGACGATAGATGTTCTAACTTTTTTGAGAATCAATTAAAGTACAGAGACTCCAAAAATTGAAAATGCTCCTTTCACGTAATGTCAATTAATAACTTTACGTAGAAGGCGTATTTCCTTACACTAAAAAATCCAGTAGAATTATTTATTTCTTTTGGAGATAAGTTTAACTAAAGAAATTTTTAACTATTTATTTCCTCTTCTTCAACTCATCTTCTGAATTTTCACATTTTGGTCAAAGAAGGCGGAAGTAGGGCGCATAGCCTTATATACTATCTTGAGGCATTCTAGTTTGAGATGCCTTTTGTTGATGCAATGTGGCTACTCCTTTCCTCATGGTGCATCCTAGGTGGCGTTGAATCTCTATACTCTCCCTGTTATATCAGAAACATGGATGTTCAATTCTTCACTTTTTGTGTTTATCAGCTAGTTGTATCTCTTATTTTTGAATCTAAGTTTTTCCAAAAACGCGAATGCGCATCGTCGTTTGAAACGTATGGTTCTTACCATGCGCATTAGATGAATTTGAAACTCCAAACAGTTCAGTTAACATCCAATTAGCATTTCCTATATTATCGAAATTTGTGCATTCATGTTTCTGGCATATATGCCATTCTGTTAGTGAACGACTTCAGAACAAAGTACCCTAACATTTGGCAAAGACAAAAATTTTGAACACTTCAACCACTTCACCTAAATATCATAAATACTCTATAATTTTAATTTATGGGAGCTGGAGAAGATTATATTGCTATTGTTTACAGTAACAAAGCAAACATCATCGTCTTTTTAAAATAATAAAACATTTATTCAGGGACCAATTTAACAACATTTTCTTCGACTCTTATTCGTCTTGACAAACCCTTTAACCCATTCAACTAGAAATGAAGATCATTTCTCACTTCAATCTTCTTTGAAGTGGCAGCAGAAATTCTTTCTCCGTTTGTTGAAAAAATAAGAATAGTGAGATAAATAAAGGGTCATTCTGAATGAAAAGCTCAATTAGTTAAGAATTAGATATCCAAGAAATTTCAAAAATTTATTTTACACATTATTATGGATAATGAAGCTAATGAAAATTACAAGTATTGTTTGGAAGTGGATAATATCCATTATTGTGGGTAGACAAATTGTATTTAAATTTAAATCAAGAGATTGGGATGATTTATTAGTGCATAGAAATTTTTTTGAACGGTTTGTAATGCAGTTTTTGATTGCATTAATCCTAAGGTTCGTATGAATAAACTCACTAAGTACATACCACAGGCCAAGATTCTAAGAATTTTGCTTTGCAGAATTTAGATCTGCTTTAAATTAATTTTTGCTGCTCCAGAGTATATAGAATAGCCATATAATAAAATAGGTTTAAGAACCTTTTATATAAAAGAACTTTATTTGTCAAGTAGGTCACCATTTTCCGACAAATCTATAAATGCGAAGCAGTAATTTTAAAATTTGACGTTTATGTATAAAATTTGATTCCGAAAGATTTTGATTTACCCAAAAACAATTCCAAGATAGTATATTTCAAAATTTTAACTGAAATATATACAAAGATTTAAAATCATCGCTAATAGGCTGCTTTTAACAAACACAATAACACTTGATTTGTTCGTATTATTTATAATTCACCAAAATGAAAAGACTTTAGATACTTTAGGTCAAAATATGGGCGATGAGATTGGTCCAAAACAGACATATATTGATTTCAGAGTTAGAGGAAAATCAGATGAAAGTCGAGAATATATTGACATCGAGATGTATTCCTAATGAGATTTTTGATTCAAAATGCCCTGCAGTTATGTCTGTTTTCCAGATAGGGTTCGAATAGGATACTGTGCTAAAGATAACCGGATAAGTGTAACTATATAGCTATTGTGCCAAACAATATTTTCAAACCAATTTATCTCTAAATGGGAACTACTTTTGTACAAAATTGAATTATTAAATAAGTCATCTCTAAAAGATCAAGGTCTATGTTTATCTAATAACAACGTCAATTGAAGGAATACTAGTCTGCATGGAATCTATTAACGATCATGACGTCTGTCCAGTTATTTTCAAAGATGAACGGAAGAGATGAATCTCCTTGAAATAGCCGTTGAAATTTCCCAAAGTACAGAAAATTAGAGTAACCTTCAGTCAAATACGCGTTTTACTAAACGATTCGCTAAGGTCAGTCTGAAGTAGAAATGAATAAAATATGAAAATATGGAATTATTAATCATTATTTTATTCGAATATGGTAAATTTGGCCATCTTTGCATTTGTCTTAAAAGATTAATTAAGATCACTATTTTGCATAATTTTTAATACAAAGGGAATAAAAAAAGGATCCCTTACCAAATCAATGAACTAAAACTCAATTTACCAACAATCTAATTAAAAAATACTATTATATACTCAATAGAATCAACTGAAAAATTATCTTGTTGTTATATTTCATTTTTAAATAGATTTTTTTGAAGAGTTTGTATAAATTTGAATGCATGTACCCGTTGTGGAATTTGGTACCACATATAAAGTACAACCTAACAGACCGAAAACAAAAATTTTCCTACTCTTTTTTTTTAAAGCATTTTTTAAAATAAGATACACAGAATGGCAAAATAATTGCCTTTGATGCATTTTTATACGATTTTCTAATATTTATTTTTTTTTCCAAATTCATTAAAATTTCTCTAAAAGTTATTTATCTTAGAAATAATTGTATTTGGCATTCATTTATATAAGAAAAAAGTATAGTTTCAAAAATCCTTTGCAAAAAATAAAACTAAAGGGACATAATTAAAAAAATAGTAATACAATTCTATAAAATTAGCACAAAAAGCGATTCGCGGAGCGGAAAAAAAAATCTCAATTGGATGGAAAGTCTTAGTTTTCCAACAAATCAAAATTTATTAAATCATATTCACCTGAAAAATCTCTTGAAAGGAGAGCTAATATTAAAAAGCTTGTTAAAGATAGTGATACCACAACTCTTTTAGTGCATTAATATTCACAACTGATTTTCCTAACGAAATATTTAACAATCCCATTTTCCTTACCAATAGTGTTTCATAACAAGAAAATGTATTGACAGCTGAAACTGAACTGCATCAAACACAAAATGCTAAAACACGAATTCAGGAAAAAATCTCTTTGTTGAAACTTGAAGAAAAATTGAGCTGTAGTTCATTGAAAAGTTTGCCCTAGAGATGATCAATGTATTATGAGAACACAATTTGGATTCGTTTTTTGTCGACATTAAAAAGAAAGCGCAACCAAGTGAAAAATACTGATGCCATTCATCAAAGAGCTAAGAACAGGTTTTGCGGAAGACAGCTCTGGGAAGGATTCGGTGATTTTCATTAGCGACTTCACTCTACATAATAGCACGGATTAAAACGTTTTGCAGCAAACTGCTTGAAGGAAATATCAATAATCGATCATCACCCAGCCCTATTTTTTTTTAACTCAATTAAAATACACTGAAGTGACAAAAGTCATGGGATAGCAATATGCAAATTTTCAGATGGCGGAAGCATCGCGTAGAACAGGTATAAATGCGCAGTGCTTTCGCAGAGCTTTCATTTCTGTTCAAGTTCTTCATGTGAAGAGGTTTTGACGTGATGATGACCGCACGACGGGAATTAACAGACTTTGAAAGCGGAATGTTAGTTGGAGCTAGACGCATGGGTCATGCCATTTCGGAAATCGTTAGGGAATTCAACATTCCCAGATCCACTGTGTCAAGAGTGTGCCGAGAGTATGAAATTTCAGGCATAACATCCCACCATGGACAGCGCAGTGCTCGACCGCCTGCACTTATCGACCGAGACCGGCGACGTCTGAAAAGAGTCGTAAATTCTAACAGACAAGCAACACTGCTTCAAATAACCGCAGAAATCAATGTGGGACGTACAAGGGACTTGTCTGTCAGAACTGTGCGGAGAAATTTGGCTTTCTTGGGCTATTCTAGCAGAAGACCGACTCGAGTGCCTTTACTGACAGAACGACATCGCTTGCAGCGACTCTCGTGGGCACGTGAGCATATCTGTTGGTCCCTAGATGAATGGAAAACCATGGCCTGGTCCGATGAGTCACGATTTCAGTTGGTAAGAGCTGATGGTAGGGTTCGAGTGTGGCGCAGACCCCGCGAAGCCATGAACCCAAACTGTCAGCAAGGCACTGTTCAAGCTGGTGGTGGCTCCGTAATGGTGTGGGCTGTTTTTTCATGGCATGGACTTGGTCCTCTGGTGCGACTGGACCGAACATTGACTGGAAATGCTTATGTTCAGCTACTTGGAGATCACTTGCAGCCATTCATGGACTTCATGTACCCAAACAACGATGGGATTTTTATGGATGACAATGCGCCATGTCACCGGGCCACAACTGTTCGTGATTGTTTTGAAGAACATTCTGGACAATTCCAACGAATGATCTGGCCACCTAGATCGCCCGACATGAATCCCATCGAGCATTTATGGGACATCATCGAGAGATCTGTTCGTGCCCAAAATCCTGCACCATCAACGCTTTCACAATTATGGACGTCTATCGAGACAGCATGGCTCAATATTCCTGCAGAAGACTCCCAACGACTTGTTGAGTCCATGCCACGTCGAGTTGCTACACTTCGCCGGGCGAAAGGAGGGCCGACACGATATTAAGAGGTATCCCATGACTTTTGTCACTTCAGTGTACATCCCCGATGAAGCCACCAATAAAAAAACACCAATAATAATCGGAATCTCTAAGCAAATGAGAAACAAAGTACAATTCAATACCGTATACTAATAAATATGTATTTGATTCGCTTACTTGCATTGCATTTTAAAATTAAGAATGCAAATGAAAAGTTGGCAATATGTTTAAATAGGATAACATTTTTAAATTAAGAAAATGCATGAAATACCTAACTATAAAGTAAATTTCATATGTATTATCAAGAAAAGAAAAATAAAAGTATGAAGGAAAATTAATGCATAATTAAATTTTACTAATAAAGATTCGGTTTAATGAAATTTGAACTTTTAGAGATCCAGCTAAATTGTCATTACAATAAAGCGTATTTTTGGTTATTTCTTGGATTTCAGAAAAAGAATTGAAGTCTTTATGTGTGTTTCAATTACCTGAACGAAAATTTAAATATTCTTAAAATGGTAGCAATTCATTTAATTGCTGATTTCAACTTTATCCAATTCCAATTTTAATACCATGAATAAACCCTGCACTAAAATTCCTGTTTCGTCCAAAAGTTTAATAAAGTTGAAATTTGTGTCAAATTTGTCAAATGAAATATCCACTACTTGTTCACCAAATTAGTACTGGAAATCTTCCTCTTATTCTTGTTGAACAGCATAAGGAAATAGTTTTTCACTTAAAATAGAGGCCTTCAATTCTGCTGAAATTGAAGATTTTACTATTTTCATTTTTTAAGAGACAATGCTGGCAGATTCTCAAAAAATTCTTACAGAACAAGTTAATAATAAAATTAGTCGTATCTGTTTTTTTCAAAAATTTATTACTGCTAATTTAAAAAAATAACCTTTCATCTCCAACTATTTTTTTTTAAATACATTTGAAGCTTGTGTTTCGTAGCAGTTTCTCTAAATTTAAATACATTATTCGATTCGAGTATCCAATCACTAAAATTAATAAAAAGAATGGTAAAAACACGTTTAGTCAGTCTTTACAGTTTATCGGAGTACCTTGTGCCCAGGGGGCCTTAAACTCCTATCTGGTCAAAATGAGTACATGGCGATAAGTAGGAGAAACATGGTTATCAAAAAACAGGAAATAAGTAGTTAAGGACAATGTCCCCAAATTCAAAATTTTAAGAAGAAATAATAACAGTAAAATAGCAAAATAAAAAGAGATTCCACAGGAGGATAGGGTAACCGCTGCGAGAAATGACGACGAAAGGACGAGTTCGTCTAGGAACTTCGTAAATTAAGAGTAAAATTGTGAGATTACGAATTTCATCATTCGGAATATGTTCAAGATTTGCATAGAATTTTTCAGCAAGCTTGAACATAAAATTTTGAATAGAGGGGACAGCAAGACTGTGACGAATGTCATCATTTCTAAAATACCACAGAGAATCAGTAATCATTCTTAGAATTACTAATGTAGAGTTAGAGTCTACTAATGTAGTTAATGTGGTATCTTGCAACAGAACTCCAAACTGGGCTAGTATACGTGATAATGGGACGCAAATAATACATGTAAATGATTAGTTTATTATCCAAGGATAAGAGGGATTTTCTATTAATAAAGGGATATAGCATGCGTAGAGGAATATTATATTTATGTTTAATATGATTAATATGATTAGAATAAGTTAGTTTGCTATCAAGATATACACCTAAGTATTTAGTATTGTTAGTCCATTTAATGGGTTGATTAAAGAGAAAAATATCAAGTGGAGGGATTCTGCGTCTCGTGAAGAGTACAGCTTCGGTTTAAAAACACGTTTAAAGGTTTAAAAACACGTTTAAAGGTTTAAAAAACAACATTATAAGTATATAAAAGTTATTTTTGTGAGTGGTATCAAAACTCAGACGGTACTCAATTTCATGCTACATATTTCCTACTACTAAGGATGTTAGAAATGCAATAACAGTGAATTAATTTGAAGTACATGTAGTGCAACACAGGATTGCGTCATACGCGAACTTAAACATAATCTAACAAGAAAATACAACATCTGGAGACCAGAAACTTTTTTTTATTATAATGTTCCATCCGTGAATTAATTAATTTAAAGCATCAGTATGTTTCATTTTAGCTGAATTTTTATCGCAATTTGTTCTCTCTATTACTCGCATAGCGTTGTAGTCATTGTTTAGACTGCAACTGTATTTCGATGCTTTGTGCAATATTTCGTTCTCCGCAAGAGGGCGCTTGTCATTCGTCAAGTGTTTTGCTACATGTATTTTTTCTCAGTTGAGTAATAAATTTCGTTCAAGAACGTTGGGCCTCTACTTTCCATCTTTAGTAATTGATATTACACAATGACAGCAGGAAAATATGTTTTTTAATAATTATAGGACGCCATATAGCAGTTCAAAAGATACTCCGGCTTCTACTGCAGCAAAATTTCCTATCTTTTTAATAATTCACATAACACTGATTTCATTTAAAGTAAAAATTAAAAAAATTATCAGTAAGTTACAAAACTTTTGTATATCAACAAAATCATCTTTTGAAATACAGGCATGATCCTAAGTCTAATTTTCTCCTAAATTCTTGTCCAAATACTTTTTTGGATATTATATTTCATTTGATTCTCTTTACCTCTGAAGGTCAAGAGGACACGTTATATAACATAAATGTGATGAATCTTTAATAAATCTTGATGAATCGTTATCTTCTGAAGTGAGTAGCCTCCTTCTTCAATCCGTGGGAATGGGATCGTACGCATGTTTTTATTTACATTCAATTTGATATTCCTTGCGGAAAGAATCCCGTGATTCTACTGATACGGAGCAGCCTTCCCTTCCGGAAAAGAAGATAATTTGGGGAAGTGGACGGAGGTTGTTTACACGTGATGCTGGGATTAAAGCGATAAATGCTGCAGCTGATGGTCCTTTAGCTATTGTCCTTATCGCTGCAGACACAGCTGACAGTGAAATCATCTCTTACCTACTTTCTTTTCGCACCACCTTCTCCACTTACTATACGGGTGACCTTGCCTTCTTTCCGTAAACAAATCGGCCGAGTTGATTATTCAGAAAGGTGGAGGACTTTTTTTTTTATCTCTTTTCAAATGAATCAATCTAATCAATCCATTGGTATTTATTGGTATTGTTTAGGTACATATGACAGGTAGGTATGTTTAGGTACATATGACTATTTACAGTATCAGTATTTTTTTAGAAGGCATCATTTGTTCGAATTTAACTATGGCATAACTGTGCAAACTCATTTCAAATAAAGTTATTATCAAAGAATAATATTTAATTGGGATGCCACTCATGAAAAATGCACACATTGTAAAAAAGAAAATAATTTAAGGTGATTAAAATTACAAATGAGTACAATCCTATTTCTGGCATGAAATCATTACCACTACAATCGGAAATAAAAGCTTCTTACTCTCATAGCATGAGATCAAATCGACTTCGGATGTGTTGCTGGGGCATTCCTTCTCGTTTGTTTCTATGAAAATCCATTAAATGTGATAACTGGAGATGAGCCAGTGGAAAAGCAGTCATATTTCATGTTTGTAGAAGAAGCAGTATTTGTTGCGTGAAGAAGTTTGTAATGAGAAATTTGAAGTCAGGAGTTGTTTTATAAGTATACATTTCCAAGAATGTTACGAATCTTTTTGTCAAGTATTAATTATTAAAAGGAAGGCTTCGTAGTTGAGCGCTTTCCCTTGAACTTAGTAAAAGTGGATGTTGCTATGAGTAGGTAGTATATGCACTTGCGAACATTACAAACTCATAGAGTAGAGGTTGTAACTGATAGTATACTTAAATCTTAGCAACCATGATCACCTTTGATATCCGTTAGCGCCTCATATCATTACACTCACATGCAATAGGACACTTTAAAATTCATGCATGACATGGGTACCAGAATACAGTGTAAGGTTTATTACAGTCCAAGCTAAGCCTTACCTCGTAAGATTTATCAATTCCAACTCCAATTCTCATGATATTGTCTGCATCCATGCCTGAATACAAAGGAATGTGTACATACAGTCTTATACATAACAGGCGCAGTCTGATCATTGTAAAAAACATAAGTAACAATACTCCCTATGTGAGCTAACACTCAAGAAGCAGCTCAGCGTGCCCTGAAGATATCTCATATTGTGGTATCAAAACATTTCGCAACTGGATTTTCAATTGTTCTCTTCCATTCACTGCTTCCACCCTCGCATTACTGTCGTGGTGATATGGGACGTTACGAGGAGAAATATCCCCTCCCACTGACCCATGGTTCATTTATCTTTAAATTGTGCATTTTACTCATTTCCATCAGAAAAGTTTTCAGTTTACAGATGAAAATTCAATACTTGTCAGGCTCCTTCTTGCTCTATTTATGTATCTCGCACAACTATCTACATGACGCTGCTGAACATGCGCGTTCATTCTGCAGTTCAGATGATTCGCATGTATTCTACAGCTCGGATGACCTGCATCCTTGCTTTGTATATCTCATAAATTTCATTCCAATCTAATAATTCCTCAAAGGTATTACAACTTTCATTAGCATGAGTAGATATTTTTCAGATCTTTATGCGAGGCAAATGGGTTCATTTGTGAACCAGTAAATATATCTTGAATCCTACAGATATTCAAAACTGTTTTTGATGCATAGGTATTTAGTATACATAACTACTATGATAAATGACATTTGCATGCTTGAGTTTCAACTAATTCATATAAATTGAAATTATGGTATAACAGCATATAAAATCAATGAAAACTCTTTAATTAGTAGAAAAAAGCATTCATTAATATAATAGAGAGACATATTCGTAATACTGAAAAATCCTTATCATTCGAAAAAAACAAACAACAACATATCACTAGAAGTATAACTTAAAGGTCGTTATACATTTCATTTACGATGAATATGATAAGTATTCAAATATCCTCTAGAAGTTTCAGTGTTTTTATTCATAAATATTACTGATGTTAGAAATGGATTTCAGGCGTTTTCCTACCCAAACCCGATCCATATTTGTGTTATGGTAACGAATAACGATAAAGTCTTCTCGACAACGGCGAAGTATGATGTCAAAGTAGAGTTGCCCAATTGAGTTTATCTGAAAGTGCAGACCTTAATTAGTAAAAATAACGGCCAAGTTATGATTACTATCGTGTTAAATGATTTATAAAAAATGTACTGAATAGATAAATAAAACAAAATCCACTTCTTACTCATATCCCAGCTTGGTGTTGCCGTTTCGAATATCTGAATTTTGAATCGAATCTAATTTGTTCTGTTTCAATCAATTAAAGGAAGAGTCAGTCAGCGTGTTTCTTTCTAAGTAACTGATTTCCTTTTATAGACTGATGGAGATAATAACTATCGAGCTAATTTTCGAAGAAGCGAATTCATTTTCGCAGCTGAACAAACCCAATTCTAACCTTGAAAAATGGAGCGCGTGATATAGACCATTGACTCAACCCAAACAAGAAAAAGGAGTCTCTTTAAGGACATCCCTATTCACCAAAACTAAGCATATGGATCAAAATGGGACTTTTCATTCTTATAGAAATTTATTTCATTTTAAATCAACAGAGTTTTCGAAAGTATTTCGATCTCAATCAATAAATTCTTTCCTCATACATTAACACAGATAATTAATATCACATCTGGCATATAGAAGGATTGACACAATTGATTCTACAAAAGAAACATTCATTATCCACTAGATTCAGTATTTAAAGATATAAATGATTTCGGAAGATTTGTAATTTTTAATTTATAGAACGATATCTCCCAAACTCTGCAGTTAGATGGAAAATAGGTACAATATATAATTTTTCTTTCTTTTTTTATATTTAAAAAAACGAACTACTTGCAACAAAATGAACAGTACTACTAGCTATTAAAACCAAAATAGTTACATTTTAAATTGCAAAAAATAATAGCTCTAAAAATAGCTTCCTGTTTTTATTCGAACAAGTTATTTGAAAGCGATAGAAGAATTTGAAGCCTCTTTTAAAGAAATATATCATCGACTTTTCTTTCATTATCAATTGTTTTGAGCTATTCGATTGGAGAATTTCTTTCTTCATTGAGAACACCAGAGAAGTGAGGTCTTGTCCAGTCAGCACTCAAGCATTATCTCCTGTTTGCGTGGAAATCCTTTCTAGAATAAACTGCCAGAAAATCAGACATCTTCCTCTATAAAACATTCTTCCTACCCTGGTTTTCTCTTCCAGTAGTCGAGAAGCATCAGTGCAGAAAATATTTTCGACTTATTTCATTATTAAAAACTCGATCATATACTACTGAATTCCTTTAACAATTGTAAAGTACCAAGACTAAGAGCAATACAGCAATAAGTTTGATATACCTTTAAGCAATACTTTGAGCCTTTGTCGTCATTAAATAGCATACAAGCTTGTTTATTCAGATTATTTTATTTGAGCAATATGAATAGCAGGTTTGTTTTTAACTCACATTTCAATATTTAGAATACTGCAATTGATAGTTGCAATTATTAATTGTAACTGTTTATTGAAATGTACGAGTATGTATATAACTACAAATATTCACTTTTTGATTGCAGAATTTTGTTATTGCTGTTGTGTCTAATCCTCAGTGTCCTGATGTGGGGAATCCCATGAGCAATCTACACATGTATGGAGGGAAGGGGGAGGCAACTTCTGTTATAATGGAGCACCCGTAGGTAGAAGTCTGACTTGGCTACGTATCGTTAAAGAAGGCCTTCCGGGATGAGTTTTAGCCCTAATGCTCACTAGCGGCATCATTGAGTCGACGAGCGTCGTTCATGAAAGCCTTCTTGACTGGTTTAGTAAGGTAAAGGTCAGTGTTGGATCAAGTCAAAAAGGATTTATGACCTTCCGAAAGACGAATGCTGGTGAAGGGAAATATGAGAGTTTTTTGGATTCACAATAAAACGCTTATAAAGAGAGTTCGTAAACAATGCTCGTGGCTCGCTCACTTCAATGTAGACACGGCTTCTAAGTACATCACGCTTTTCAAACAATACGTTTGGGCCCAATAGTTTGAACAACACTGTCTTAGTTTTATCTATATCTATATTATCTATTTAATTCTATTTCTTTTATTTCGTATCTATTTCTTTTTATCAATCAGTATAATAGATAAAACACCTCTAATTTTTACCTCGGTTTGTTTTCTGGGTTGCTCCCTACAGTTTGAGAATTACAGCATAGAATTGGCTGAAAGTTGTGCATAACATAAAATTGCTCTATATGGAATGTCATACGATTTATGCTACAGTTTTATAATAATAAAAAAATAATGAAATAGAGTCATTACTATGCAGTCGAAAAACTAAAATTATAAATGAAAGCAGCGTTGGAAAAGGATAAGGGTAGAATAATTAAAAATAGAATTTTTTAAATTTTAAATATATGCATTTTCTGAAATGATGCTGCTTACTTAGACGAGTAAAAAAATGAAGCTTGCAGGGTGAAAGTTGGGCAACCAGAGTGTAACTGAATGGGGTTGGATGCAGGTACTTGAGGCACAGGTTGGAGAATTCACAGCTTTATTTACACACATACAATTAGAGACAGGTAATATTTAACACATTTAAAGACTGATAAGTGTATATTTGTGAAAGGACTCCACTTTTTAAGCCCTAAAACCCGAAAATCCACTACGCGCAGGATGCACGAAATATACTTCCTCTTCGGGTAAGAGTCTGTAGGCCAACTAATAAGCAGGGTAGCATTAAATATATTTCCTCTCGGAATGAAAGAAAATAAACTAAACGTTTCTCAGCGGGAGTGCAAGTTACGCAGTACTTAATCTCGATTGAGAGTCTCGAGGCCTACTGACTATTTCTCTTGAATTCGAAAGGGGCGCTTTTGAAAGTGTGTAGGAGGAAGCACACTTACAACTTATGATAAATCTTTTCAAAATTTCTTTTTAGGATACCAATACATAAATACTGAAGTTTGCAAACATTCCCAAGTCACCAGAGAATCACAACCTTCTTGAGAACAGCCGAGGAATTAGGTCAAGCTCTAACTTTTTTCAACATCCTTCTCTACTTCCATAATTTATCTCTCATTTATAATAATAAAATGTTTTAATGCTTCCAGATTTTAATTTTAAAAGCTTTGCAATGAATACGAATTTTCCCAATATCTCTTAGGATTTCTTTTTCAAGAAATGTTTACCCATTGTTAGATGGGCTGTTTGAGTGCTTCAATTACTTCCGGAAAAATATATAACATTCTGAAGAACCCACGTGTGTCCTGTTGAGATAATGCAAGCATACATATTATAGACATTTTTGATGCATGCATATGCATATGCATATAAGGTTGAATTCCAGATTACTTTAAGTATGCTTTTGTTTTAATTAAATTCTAACATTTCCGCCATTTCAAAATTTAGGAATTTTTTTTTTTGCATTTTTCTATAATTTTTTTTTTTTTTTTTTGGGAAATTAAATTTTTTTTTTAAAAAAAAAAAATTAATGAAAACTAAAGCATTTGAAAAAATTGAGTTTCAGCAATTCAAAACGGATTTACTAAAAATTATGAATGCATCCTTTCAAATCCCCTGAAGTTAATAAGATTAATATGAATTCGTTTACATTGCTATGAAATAAAAATCTGATCTACCTTTCTTTGAACAATACAAAAAACAATTCATTGTATTTTTTAAATCAAGCGGCAAGAGAACAATTAGCATTTGTAGCTACATGCACAAAATGAAATGAAAATATTTAACTCGTTTACATTGTTAGCATTGCTATGAAATAAAAATCTGATATATCTTTCTTTGAACAATACAAAAAACAATTCATTGTATTTTTTAAATCAAGCGGCAAGAGAACAATTAGCATTTGTAGTTACATGCACAAAATGAAATGAAAATATTTAACTGGCAATCAATTGACTCCAAGTAGCTGCTTTTTTGAATTGTAAGCTCTATCGCTGAAATGATCCCCAATATTAAATCGAATCAATTGAAGACTTTAAGAATTCCTACAGATTGCAGATTGAAGCGCATACTTGAAATGAACCGGACGAAACCGGCTGGTGTTATCGGGAAGGTCATCCTATCATCACAATTCAACTACAATTTTCCTGAAAAAGAACTCATCCACTCGGAAGATTTCTGAATTAAAATTATATTCCGTAATTATTGTTTTGAATGATAACCAACCACTATTTCGTATGTGTAGCTTATCGTATAGAATACATAAAATAAAAAAAGTTTCTTTTTGAATGTTCATAATTACACATAATATTCCAAAAAAAGCAAAACTTTTTCCACTTTTCAAATCCATTATATGTTGAAATTGCTAACAAATTTTGCTGCAAATTTTTCGATTAAAACAAAACGTATTCCTGAAAATCAATTTTTTAATTGTTTTCGAATATTCAATACTGGGTGTCCTTGAAATCTTTCAAATAGTGTTGTAAAACTAAATAAACTAAGAATCGCAATCGGTGAGGGTATGTTTAAAGATACATGTAAATAATAATTGAAACATTTCTAAATAAGCTTCATTCAAAAGTTAGAATCCTTTGTATACGTAAAATTAAAATTTATAATTATATAAGATTAAATGTAAAAACTGTTATCTGATATACACAGTAAAACAAACTTTGATGTGG
>BPLQ01006749.1:744810-773576 GCA_021605075.1 Caerostris darwini
ATCCGCCATAAATGACCTTGTTGACAGATGGAGGAGTATCATAGAAAACAGTGGTCCATATTTCATTAAATAATATCACTTATGAGTTTAAATATAAGAACTTAAAATTTCCTCAAAAAATACATAAATTTCTTATCAACCTAATATACAGTATGTAATCCTTCTTTTCAATTCTCTCTGTGTTAACAGGAAGAGGCACACGTTATGACATTTTTTTTTTTGCATGACATAAATGCTTTGTTTAATATGCAAGTAATCTTTCATGTCTTGTTTTATGTACATATAGTTTTTTTCCTATATACAGTCATTCAAAAATTTTGTTTCTAGTTAAGTATTCATAAAAATCTTTCTTCTTGGTAAAATTGATATAAATTCAGAGACAACGGTAAGCTATGCTGGACATCTGGTCAGATATTTTTTGTCTCGCCTGAAAGAATGAGAGTTTTCTTGAGATTAAGGACTTAATTTTCCTTGTCCCGGTTGGGGGCGTGTTGCATTTGTTTAATGATAGGATGCACCCTTCCAAAGATACAGTTGAGTCCAAGACAGCAGGGGACCTTATTATACTATCCAATTAATTAAATATTTATGACACGAAGAAAAAATGACCAGCTGTGTCATTGAGCGTGAAAAGTCGACCTTTGACCATCATCATGGATCTTGTCCAGAGTGAGGAGGTTGTAAACAAAAGACACATGAACGGCGTGGGGTCAGGGTGTCCATTCCGTGGTTCGAAAAAATGTTCTCTCTCCTCAAAAGGTCATCCATCAAGACATGAGGTGGCTTCAGATGAAAATGCTGTCTTATCCTTTAGAGACAATAATGGTTTGAAAAGAGAAGAGCAGAATGTACACTGGTGCCCAAAAGTTAAGCATAAATAGTAAAATGCGAAAAACATGGAGTAAATATTCGTAAAATTATTCCAAATTTCTTGCGGATATTAATTGGGTGAAGAAGAAACATTGGGTTTATGCAAAACTTCTCAGTCGACTACGTCCTGCGCGAAACACCTGCGCATGTCGGAACGCAGAGAAACCGATTCACGCAGCATAGGCAGTTCAGACAAGTTTCGTGCAACTGCTGTGCGAAGGAAAGTTGTTAACCATCAAACAAGATGAATGATGGCACAAAGACGCCAATTGGACATGTTTGCGAAAGAAGAATCCTTGGAATGCTGGAATCCGGACGATCACAAACCGAAGTGTCTCGAATTTTGAATATGGTCCAGTCTGTGATCTCAAGACTGTGGCAGAGGTTTCAAAGAACGGGAGATGTTACCCGACAACCAGTATCAGGTCGACCAAAAGTCACAACCCCTAGCCAAGACCTATATCTGGTAATAAGTGCGCCAAGTCAGAGGGGCAGTACTGCCAGAGCACTGGGTTCGGCGCTCAGAGTCGCCACAGGAATAAGAATTTCGAGACAAACTGTTTACAAGAGACTCAATCATGATGGCCTGTATGCCAGAAGACCAGCAGTTTGCATTCCCCTCACGTCTGCGCATAAACGCGCTCGTTTGAACTGGAGTTTGAAACATCAACATTGGAGTGTGGGAGAGTGGGCCAATGTGATGTTCAGTGACGAGTCCCGGTTTAGTCTCAGTAGTGATTCTCGTCGGGTAACGATATGGAGAGAACGTGGAACACGTTTTGAACCAAGAAACATAACGGAAAGACATCATTTTCCATCCACAAGCAAGAGCCCACAACTCATTCATCATCTCATAGTAAGTATGGTAAATCGCTGTGCAGCGTGCCTGGCTGTCTGAGGTGACCACACGCCTTATTAAACTGCAGCATCAGTATTTTATTTAATGTTTTCTTTCATTTTTTCTTTGAAGTGTGAACCCTTGCTATGCTCAGTTTTCTTTCAAACTGCTACTTTGGATAATAAAATTAATTATTATCGTTCTTTTGATTTGCTTTCTTATTTTATAACCATTTTACACTCGCATATCCCGTTTCCCGCCTTTCTGATTTACAGTTCCTTCTTTATTCACATAATTATCAATTATGCTTAACTTTTGGACACCAGTGTGTGTTCATAAGGTTGGAGTAAAACATTCTTAAAGGAAAAGAAAAAGGGTACAGAGAAAGCTATACGATCTGAGATTGGAAACGCAAGAGGTGCCCTGAATCATGCTCTAAATCCAATGAAGCCGAGCTCCAAAAAGGAAGGAACTGGGCATGAAATTGTCGAACCCATTAACGGGATGAGACCCTTTCTAAAATGCTCCTTAAGCTGCCTCTCCCCAAGCTGCCTTAATTCACCAAGTTTGATAAGTTGCTTAATATGAGCCATTATTTCCATTATTTTATTTGGTGGATCCTCAGTGTACGTAGTCAATAAAAAAAGACTGACACTTTATGGCTTTGGACACTCGTTTTGGTGGTAAAAGAATTTCCTTGATTAACGTTATATGTATACCATATTATTTCTTATAATTAATCTATAGAACGCAAACGGAATTTTTTGTTATATAATTATCATTGCTTGCGTATTAGTTGATCTGCCTTAGCTATTTTGAAATGAGTAATGATGAAAAAATGTGTTTATTTTTTATTTTGGATTGAAGCCAATGTATAATGAGACATATACGTATAATAATTGTAATATATAATAATAATAGAGAGTTTTTGCATTTACCATAAAATCCATTCGTTCTATTTTTTCCCTAGTGCGCATGCACTTTGGAAACAATGCACGCGATTAGAAGGCGTATTAATAACTTTATAAACATACAAATATGGTAACAAAGCGATGAAACGATGAGAAAGTAGACTAATTATGAAACCTGGAAACCTAATTTAAAGCCTATATATTGTTTTTAGATCAATGAAAATATTGTTTAGATTGATCTAGAATCCTGTATCCAGTAGAAATCACAATTTATTTGGAATGAAAATGTTTATAACGAATTTCAACTCATCTACAACATCATCTACGATTATGAGCAACGAAGACATATGTACGATCCTTTGGATATTGATTTATAAATATTAAGCTTTAATTTGCTGAAAAGAATATTTTCCACATCTTTAATATTATATTAAGTAGTTAAGTGCATATTAAGTAGTATAAAATAAGTTTTGTTCAATTTAATAATGTGTGAGAATCCACTCCCTTCTTGTAGTACAGAAAATGACAATTAGAAAATAGAACAAAACAATCAAAATGGGAAAAAATGCCAATTCATATTCCCACAACTGGTATAAAAATAAGTATTTATTTCAGAATGATGCATTAAATGATGTCCTCACTGTATTTCTATTTATCTTAGTCATACAGATGATAGAATGAACAAATTAATTAGCTAACTTGATGCAAATGTACCCCAAAATAATCCTGTGCAAAAAAAAAAAGTATTCATTTACTAACAAGTAGAGTGCTTCCTAAAAACATGTCAATACAAGACCAATTGCAATTTCATTATTCATTAAAAGATTTTACAGATTTATTTCAGTGCAACTTTTTGAATTTTGATTATATTACTTATTATTTACATAGAATGTTTGTTTGTTACATTTAAGCAATTCAGAGTATAAGAAGAAATATTTTTAAAAATATTTGTTATATTTTATGACAACTCTGAAAGAGATTAAAAATATCTAAATTAATTTTAAAGAATCATGGCAATCAAACGAGTGCAGAGAAACAAAATGTGGCTTGAGATTATTTATTTGTTTAGGTATTTCTTTCAGTTAGTTTTATAAATTGAAACAATGCATAGAATTTTACTATGAAATGAAAAGAAATATTATACAGGTTATGATGAAACAAATGATAATATAGATATGATAAGTAGAATTGCTTATTGCTTAGCTAATTATCCTTTTTGAAATATTAATTATACAAATATAAAACTTAATTAAGTACCCTTTTAAAAGACAAATAAAAAAAAGATTCTACATTTAAATTTCTAATTTTTTAAAAAATGATATCTAATCTATTAAGACATCAGAGTGATCTGGTTTTCTATATATTACCCATTGGTGAAGTTGTTACAAGAACACATAATAATAAATTAATTATTGATATTCAATATTTTTTTAAGGTTGACAAAAAGGGAAAATTGCAACAATGATTTATTTATACATTACTACTTAACTTTTTATTTCCACCTTTGCATAGAACAGAAGGATTTTATCTTATAAAAATGATTTTGCACATCAGTACAAAAAAACTTATAAAAAATGACAAGACATGAAACCGAAAGTTGTATTGCAAAGAAAAGGAAAACAAATATAAAAATAAGCCAAATATTTAAAAATTAACTAATATTAAGGAGGAAAATGCTAAAAATGAATAAAAAAGTATTCCTTGTAATATTTTCATACGTTGTTTTCTTAAATAAGGAATAAGAATAAATAAGGAAGAACTAAAATAGTTAAATATTAGAATTTTAATAATTAAAATAAACATGCGACATTGTTAAATATATATTACATACATCTGAAGCTAAAATTTCAAAAATAGGAATAAAATTGCAAAAATAGGAATAATTGCAAAAAAAGGAATAAAAAAGAATTGAAATGTCAACAAAACCAGATTGATAAATTGAAAATATCTGCATAATATTTTTCATTAGCATTAAAGTAACTGAGAACTTTTTCAAAATTAAAAAGTAATGTAAGTACACTCATGTCCATAAATTAAGGATAATGAAGTTCAGGCAAAGAAAAAGACGGAAGAAAAACAAATTTGACTTATTTGTATAGTCTATTTATTAAACAAAAGGTAAAGAGCAAAAAAGATGCTATATGTTTGACATAATTAATAAAAGTTGCGATTTTTACTCCCTGGAGCAAATTTCAAAAAAGAACCTATTTACAAAAAACAGTATAACATGGTTAGTATGATGGTTAATATGGAGTATGTCTCCCGGACGATGCAATACAGGCCTTACAACGCCTAGGCATGCTGAGTATCAAATTATCAATCTGATCTTGGGGAATATTACATCACTCATCAAGCAATGCCCTCCGAAGTTCCGATTGGGATGGGACGGGAGGTGATGATGGGAGGGGGATCCAGATGGGAGGGGTTTGACGGGCTGCAATTTGTCGGCCAAGCATATCCCGCACATGCACTATTGGATTCAAGTCCGGTGAGTATGCTGGCCAATCCATACGGGTGATATCCTCCAATTGAAGGCATTCGTCTGCAATGTTTGCACGGTGAGGACGGGCGTTGTCATCCATAAACCGAAATTCAGCACCCATGGCGCCCCGAAACAAACGTACATGTTGTTCCAGAATGACATCCAGATAGATGTGGCCTGTCATCGTTACACTCTGAACATGCAGGTCAGTTCTGGAACCAAGAATAATTCCTCCCCAAGCGAGCCATCCTGCACCACCGTAACGGTGTCGTTCAATGGTGTTCTCTTAGTGGTAACGGGTACCTGGCGCTCTCCATATGAAAATCCGGCGAGAATCAGACTGCAAACTAAACCTGGATTCGTCGGAAAACATCACACAAGACCACTGTTGTGGTATCCACAATGCATGCTCTCTACTCCAGGTTAATCGCAGGCGACAGTGAGTTGCGGTAAGTTGAACACATCTGACAGGCCTACGAGCATATACACCAATGTGCCCTAAGCGTCAGTACACGGTCTGCCTTGAAACTGTCGTGCCGGTAGCTGAAGAGAGCTGACGTGACAGGCCTGATGCTGTGCTCCGTCTGTTTCTTTTGGCAGTAACTGCTAAATACCAGTCCTCATTCCGCGTTGTAACTCGGGGGCGACCTGTTCGCTTGGGGAGGAACATCTACTCACATTGCCATCATCTTGGAATCGTTGCCAAAGCCTGGAGATGACACTCTGGGCGATTCCAAGTTCCTCGGATACTTCCAGCTGGGTACGTCCACATTCCAGTCGTCCGATAATTCTACCACGTAAAAAATCATCCAAATGCTTCCTTTGTGCCCTAACTATGCGGTTATTGCACTGAAAGGCTTTTAAAGCGCTTGTGAACAATTTTACTTCTTTGCCACCATTCGTTATATACCCCTCTCTTACACTCTCGTCATTGTGTGACGTACTATCCGCGCCATCTGGTGGTTTCCTGTAATTTGCACATTCTTCTTCAAGATGTGTGTAATAATTCTACAGGTGAAATTTTTATTTTAGTGTTAAATTTCTGTGTGATTCTGAATTATCCTTAATTTATGGACATGAGTGTAATTATTAGAATTTTAATAATTAAAGCCAATATATGTGATATTGGTTTAAACATTACATACAAAATAAATTAATTCTAGAAATAAATTCCATCAAGATTTTATTTCCACACTATTTGGGATGGAAATAAATAGATGGGTTTAAATACAATATAAAACAGCGGGAGACACAACATTAATGCTAGTCACAACAAAGCAAAGTAGCTGCAGGTGGAAACATTATAAATTATTAAACATTATATTATTTTTTTATTCTTTACATACTTCGAAAATTGCTTTTATACTTTACTCTTTTTAGCATTTCCTTCTTACTCTTCAAAGAATAAATTTGAGGAAAAAAAATGAAAAATTAGTGATAGTTTGCATATTCATAAAAACAAATGTATTTTTTATATTTGTTTTTAAATGAATAATATCTAAAATTCTTAGGAAAAAAAATCTTAAAAAATAGTAGAAATGATAGACATACAAATATAATTGTAAGAACAGAATTACGAAGTAAATTGAATTAAAAATTTATATTACAAATATGTAACTCTAAAAATTTAAAAAATGAATACAATCCTACATATTCTGTGAATATTTGAGGATTTGTTAGGAAAACATAGAGTTGTTTGTCATAAATGATGCAACTGAAACGGAGGAAGCATATATGTGAGACACATCTTGCAATTTTATTTAATTACATGCTTATAATCAAAGATGTTCTTGAAATCCAATCAACAATACTTATAGATCTTAAATATCCTTCCTTTCGGGAACTAAATGTTCCAGCACCAATTTCGAAATGACTATGAATGAAAGAGGTATGCAAAAACTCATTTTGAAGCCAGCTTCTGATGAGCGCAGTGGCATCACATGGCTGGTGCGGAGAAGTGAAGTTTCTCTTACGCAAAAACTCTCGAATGACATACATATATGACAAAATAGAATGAAATAATTGCATGCACAAATATATATTGTTTGAATTTATAGATTGCGCTAATTTCATTTAAATAAGTGTTTTGAATATTCTAAATTTAATAAGTCGTCGAAGAAACTGATTATAGAACAATCTGATATGTGTGGTAATTTATTTAGATTATTGTGGATCACAACATAGAAGATTCTTTTTAGCAATGTTAGGATGGTTATTTCATAGCTTATTATGAATATTATTATTTTATGGTTATTTTGGTAATTTGTGCAGTCATGTTATTTAGATTAATTTAGATGTCGACACCATAGTTATCAGGAATGTCTTCTGTCAGTAAAAGGCACATGATTGGATCACAGGACTCCATCCTATGATCCTCTCGGCACAGCTTAGTGCGCTCAGTTAGCAAAAGTTAGAAATTTTTAAACTAAATTCACAACTGAATTTCTGAAAGTAATATTTTTGCACTGACAGGCTTCGTGTTACAATTATGTATACCACAGATACACGGGCGATAAGGTGAATTCTATACAACACGGCATTAAGGAAGAAAAAACGCCGCCTGATCGTCGACACATGCTGTGACAATCGCCATCGACATGTCTCGTTTTTGTAAGAAGTTATTACAACCAGGGAATTGAAAATAATTTTCATTCTCAAATGGAAAACTAATGTGGTATCAGAAAAAAGACAACATTTGTAAAATCTTTTTTTACGGCATGTGTTTCAGATTAGAAGTTAAAAATTAAAACCTATATAAAAGTTTTACTAGAAAAAAATGTGACAATTTTTTACATAAATCTAGAATTTTTCATGAACAGATTAATCATGAACAGATTTTCATGAACAGATTTGCATTCAGAACAAAATAAATTTTTCATACGTAATTTTCATAACATTAAATCCACTTAATTTATTGTGAATTACTATTGCTTAAAAATTGCTGAAATGTTACATTAGATTATATTAATAACTTTAAGCTTTCCTTTATTTTTAATACACATTTCCCGATTACAAATATTTGTTTGTGCATTTTTAAGCACTGCATAATTTAAAATGAAATTTATTTTAAAACGATAGGAATATTTTTTCTTCGCAGTTTAGAAATGAAGATAAATAAAAAAATCAAGCTCTCAAAAATAATTAATATTTATGCACTAATCAATTGACAGCTAAAATGCTCAACCAATTAATCAAAGACGAAAGCTCTCTTTTTGAAATATTTTTTTCATATACTTTTGACGCTTTTGCAATGCCGATTTCTATCCGAATAGATTTTTTTTGTTAAACATCGGTAGGCGTTCCACTTTTATATTCCCTGAAGAGCGCAAAATCTTTCCACCAGACAGTCTGACGAACACATTATCAGAACTACCATCGAATCTGCTCGTTTCTGACTAAATGGGACATCACATTTGAACCTCAGCTCCACTCTAAGTGGGCTTGCCGCAACGTAGAACCCTAATAGACATTGTGCTTCATTTTTCGTTAGGAATAAATTATTATTTTTCTATTCATTCTTTACTACAGCTTTATACTACAAGAATTTTAATAGTAATGATTCATTATCTGTTTCTTACCCAACTTAATCGGCAGCAAGACCGACTATATGAATCAAGACATCAAGTACATGAATCCATGTGTTCTATCATTTCAAGAGGGAAGGGGGAGGCAGTTTCTGTTGTGAGGTGCAAGAAGGTGGGTATTGGTTTTTAGGGGGAACTACTCCGCATTTGAGTATCGTATGGGAGGAAAATTCCCACCAGATAGCCCGAGGCAAGATACTGAACATCACAAGTGCCATCGAGTGTCCTAGTTTTTTGAAACGGCGTCTACAACAAAGCCCTCACGTTCAGCTCACTGAGTCACGAGTCAAGCTGATTCATTATCTCATGACGCTTTTTTCTTTATTTTCACAAGTATTTGACAAAGAAATATTTTTAAAAATATTTTTATATAAATAATAATAATAATAAAATGTTCCCCGCTGACGAGCATGTATCTCTTTTCACTGGATCAGTTATTCATTATTTTTTCCTTTTAGTCGACCTTTCTTACAGATATATTTGTGGTCTTGTGGTTTGGAAGATTTTCCAAGCTTTCACTTTTGTTGATGTGAATCACTTGGACACTCACACAAGTAACTCACTCCAAGTAAGGTGCCCATCCAGAATAACTGGACTTAAAATTAAATTCAGATTAATTTAATTTTTACTAATTTAAAATTCTGCAATCACGTTAATACTTATTCTTACATTTTTCAGATAAGGAGTTTTTCTGTAGTTGATTTTACATAGATACTCATTAACTGGTACAGCCATTGCCATCTAACCTACATGCAAACTCACTTGAAATTGCAAAGAATGTCTAATACCTTTTCTTCTGTTTCTGTCTTGCTACATTCTTTGCTTACATTTTATACGCCTATGTAAGTTTATAATTAGACCACTAAGGTATTAATGGTCTCATAATGAAAACTTCTATAGATTCAGTGAATACACGACAGATACATGTGGTCACATATTCATTTAAAATTTATTTTTAGATAAAAGGATTAGCGTAAAAAAAACTTTCAATTTTATAGAACCTTAAAAACCCCCCACCTTTTTCTTCAAAAGAAAAAAAAGAAAACCTGTTCTAGCAGGAAACGATTTCTAATTCAATATGCTATCGGCCCCTTTCCTCGAACACCATTACGGTATCAAGAGAAGCAACCCAGCATGCAAATCTCCAACATTTCATGTCATCTTTGCATTGATGTAAGCGAAAGTAGGTCAAAGCCGAGCTTCTCCCTCTGAATACATTCCAGAGTAAATGGACTTTTCTAAATAAATAGTATTTGTTTCTATTTTGACGTTTCTCATTGCATGTACTTTTTTATACGTTTTCATGATTCTTTTCATAGAAAAGAACCTATGCTCTTTCTCCGAAAAAGCCGTCTTTTTATCTTTTTGCTTGTATTGGAAAGTTCAATTCAAATAACTAGACTTAGTTAGTATATTTATATCAGGAGAATCGAAGTTTTGATTAAATGAGGCGAAGTTGATACGATTTTGTTAATATTTATTTAAGAATTATAAGTGCTGAAAATTGATTTTATTTTAAAGCTTTTATTGTAATTTAATATATGAATTTTTATCCTTTTAAATATTCTCCACCTTATAATAGTTCCAAGTTTAATTGGATTAGGCAATATATTTTATACTAAATGAACTTCAGTTCAACTTGATTTGGCTTCTTAAGACGAGTTATTGTTTTACACATAGAAACTTTGATGGTTTATCATAAGAATCCTAGTTTCAGATATTCATATCCAGTTCTATTGTGACGATTAAGGAATCTTTATTTTTGTATATCTTTCTGTAGAGGATGAAAAAAAAAAGCATTTTCTTATCGATGTTTTTTTTTTTACAATTTAAGTGGTAGAATTTGCTAAAGGTTTTGATTGACTATAAAATCAAATTATCTTTTATATTCACAAATTTATATTTTTTTTATTTCGATCTCTAAAAGGTTACAGTTGTTGTTGGTCTGCAAGATATATATATATATGTATATTTGTTTATTTTAAACGCGAGAATTTTTTCCTCTAGACTAGGAAGATGTTTGAGAGTTATTCTTAGTTCGCAGTTGCAGTGAAATTGTACTCAATAAAATGGGATACAATACCCATTTCAATAAGATAGCTACGTTTGACATGTTCAACTGTCGATAATAAATGAAACTATTGTCACACTTATGTGCCTGGAGTGAAAAGGAAGTTTTAGAGATAGGAAAATATGTATTTCTTTTTCAAGTTTTTTATGTGAACGAAAATGTGTTCATTTACAATTGTTACAAATTTTTGATCGGATAGTGTTACAAGAATTCAGGTTTCAAATCTTATTCGTTTGAAAGTTGGAGAGTAGTAGCTGAAACCAGTTTCGAAAGGAAGTTTATTGGCGAGCCAACGGAAAGACAGTTTTTATGAAAAAGCGAACAATTACTGTAAATGAATGGTAAGGCGAGGCGAAAGTGGGGACATCCTATTTGATCTTGTCATGGCAGGGGACGCACTTAGTATTCTGACAGCGGAACTGCACTTACTTTTTGTTCAACCGATTCGAGAGGCCTCCGACGGGAACCTTGTCAAATTTCCTGCCTTGGAACAGCTTCCATTAGTGAAATCTAATTTATTGGAGAAATTAGACTTTCCTTTCCAATTCCTTCCAATCGCAAGTTATAAAAATGTATTACTCCGTGTGATTTAAATGTAATCTACTCTTTACTAGAGCTCTTTAAATCCCGGGTATCCTTACACATGTGCATATACTTTTTGTTCAAGAAACTAGCACAGACGTATGTTGAGTTTCATTTCGATCCAACTAATGGGCATTATGTTACAAGGACAAGTCGGATCCTTATGGATTTTGAAAATCTCGTCGTTAATACGATAGCCATTGAACATGTGGAGCGATTTTTGTGAAATTTCTGGGGTTAACACTAATATATAAACAAAATTGAATCCAAAACTCTAATCACGCCGTTTTCCTACGAATCTTTTTTCTCATTATGAAATGAAAAATGAAGGCATTCTTCATGCACATGAATTGAAATACGCATATACAGCGTGTAAAAAGGCTTCACAAGTGCCTCTTTACGTACCAATTGAGTTCATGTATATGGCTTCATATACTGTATACACATCAATGATTCTTAGATGGTATTTAACGTTTTGTTTGATAATAGGTTTTTATGAAAACAATAATTCGAATATTACAGTAGCTCAATAGCAATATCCCATTCTTTGTACTATCTGTCCCGACGAAACTTTGAATCGTTGGTTTCGCATTTTGAAATCTTTTTCTCGATAAGCATTCACTTCGATTCAAATACTTTTCCTGGAATTACCACTTATGTGTGTGAGGTGCGCCTAATTCGTTAAATCTTTGCTGAATTTGACTAACAAATTTAAGCTGTAGGTACCTATTAATTTTGTAAAACTTCGAATTAAAGAAAATATTTGGAAAATGTTCTTATTTAACTGTTTGAACTATAAGAAGAAGCCCTAATTTACATACTGCATCATTATTACTGGGGCACATGCTGAATCTGCTACAGATTTGAAGTAAAAAATTCTAATGACCTAGCGGAATGACATTCGGCAACAACACAGTTATAACTTTTAGTGTCTGACTCATAAACGAATGTAATTGATAAACGAGTACCAATGGTTTTTTATATAATCATTGGTATTCCAGTTTTGCAGATCGTTTTACAGTTGAGTAGCTCTGTAACCGTGCTTCCTCCTATACACTGGCAACAGCACCTCCCTTTCGCGTTCAGGAGAAAGGGTCAGTCGGCCTCGAGACTTTCACAGGAGAGGAAGTACAGGCAAATCTGCGTTCTTGCTGAGAAACGTTTAGTGTATAGTATCTCATCCCGAGGGAAAATATATTTAGCGCATTAGTTGGCCTACAGACACTCACCCGGAGAGGAAGTATATTTCGCGCACCTTGCTCTTAGCTTAGTATCGGGTTTTTGCCTTAGAAGTGCAATCTTTCCATGAATCTATAATTATATGTCTTTAAATGTGTTAAATATTGTCTGTCTCTAATTGTATGTGTGGGGAGTTTGTGCGTACGTAAATAAAGCTGTGAGTTCTCCAACGTGTGCCTCAAGTATTTCAACCCAACCCCACCTAGTTACAATCTGGTTGTCCAACCTGCACATTACAGCTATCAAATTTAAACAGGTCGTAATCCTTCTCCTTTACAAGTAATATTAAATACCAATTACCAATATTACCAATAATTTGAATCCATTGAATCCGCTTGCTAATTTTCCACACACTCTATTTTGATTTCGTACTTTTAGAAACAAAAATTTTGATAATTTATCAAAAAAGTTCAGTTATTTCATGTGGTTCGATGAAATGCAGGCCATATTTCGGACACCTGGAACAGTAATGAAACTTTTTTTTTTCATTTCGAAGATTTTTCTGAAAATAATTTCATTTTAATTAGGAAAAAATAATTTGATTAGCAATGTTAATTACCATAATTAAGTTAACTAAAGAATTCGGTTTAAAATGCCAAATTAGGATGAATACGAGAAATTGCTCTTTAAGTCAGAAAAGGCTCTAAAATAATAGTAATTACTATACTTACTATTCCATTAAAAAAATCATAGTAAGGGATCTCATGATCCTAGTTGAATGCTTTCGACTTTTCCGAAAGAATGAGGAAGCGAAAGTTGTGGACAACAGCATGAATGAAAGAATGAAACAGTTCCAAGAGCTACCAGTGAAAGTGCATCACCTTGGTGGATCAATAGGAAGGTAGCCGTATTTCAGGGTTACCTCAATGAAAAAAAATGTTCTCGCCAGTGACGATTCTGGAAACAAACATTACACATTTGTGATTTCAGTTGATTCCTTCGTTTAATAGCGAATACAGCTAAATAGAACTTTTACAATAAATAAATTGATTTCTGTTCTAGCTTAACGTGACCTTTTAGTTTTTCTCAAAATTTGATATCTACTCATTATAGGTAATATAGTATGAATATTCGGACGCACTTTAAGTTTACATGGGCCAAAGACGAAACATGACCACTATGACCCATTTGGAACTCATAAACACAGAGTGCCTGAAAGAAATTTTTTTTTGATTTATCATATGTTCCATTCACAAAATGTAATAATTAAAAAACACATGTAATATCAAAAGTCAAAACGTAGAAATACTGGATTTCGATTCATACCAAAATTGTCGAAATCACATAGTAACAACGAAAACATGAACATTTCAATTGGAGCAGCAGAAAAACGACATAACTCTCTTACCAATCTAATAGTATTATACAGAGCGCTCGTGTGAGTACAACTAACTTTGACCAGATGCCCAGCATGGCATACCATTATCTCTGAATCTAGAGTCTCTATCAATTTTACCAGGGTGATAGAACTTAGAATTTCTTACTTAATTAGAATCTCAATTATTTAATTCTTATATTTATATGAAGAGAAAAAAACTTTATGTTCATAAAACAACCAGTATTAAACATAAAAATTTATATCATACAAGTTGGCACGACAGAAACTAACGTGTGCCTTCTTCTGTTAACACAGAGAGAGTTTAAAAGAATGATTGCATGTATTACGTTAATAAGGAAGTTATGTCGGGTTTTTTTTAGGTAATTTTAATTTCTTATATTTAAACACGTAAGTGATATTAATTAATGAAATATTGACCACTATTTTCAATGACACTATTCCCTCTATCAACAAGGCCGTTTATAGCGGTATACAAGGCCATTTATGCCGGATGTATAAAAGATCCTATCCTTTAAAGCCAGCAAATCTACAGCTGCCCTTTGAACATACTGAAAATATCGAATTTTTCTCCTTTAAGAAAATTTTGCATCGAATGGAGCAAGTGGTAGTCAGATGGTCAGGCGAGTATGGCGGATGTGATAAAACTTCCGAAACGAGATACTTGAGCTTCTCCTTCGTCCTTAAAGACACTTGAGGTTCAACATTGTCACCTTTTTGGTGCTTTATGAAGCTCACAAACTTTTATATCCAGTCGGGTTAGCTAATCCGCTGCCGTGATCTGGTTGCAACAGTTCCCAGTCTATTGGACCTATTCATTCAACCAAATACAAGGAATTATTTTTTTGTTGCAAATTGGCCATCCATTAATATAGGATAGGCTCATATTGTTGTTGAGCAAGCAAAGAAGAAAGAATAGAAATTCGATCTGCCATATTATTTTCGCTTAATTCACCAGAAATCCAACGAGGATATATGCAGAGAAAAACCAAGCTTATTCTATACTAGTTCATTACCAGTGATCAATAATTTTTCAAACCAACTTTGAACCGTAAGAACTTTAACTTTAGATGGTCCAAAGACGAAACGAACTTTTTTATGAGCTTCCGTTCTTTTTTATGACCAAGCTGGAAATTCTAAAGCATAAAGTGCCTAAAATGAAGTTTTTCTTGATTCATCATATACTTCTATTTCTCTAATTTTAATGATGCAAAAGCACATGTAATATCAAAAATCAAAATGTGGAAGTATTAGCTATCTATTAATAGCAAAATTGTCTAAATCGTTCAAAAAAACAACAACGAAATAATGAACATTTCAATTGGAGGAACATATAAACGGCATGATTTTTTTACTCACTTAATAGTAAATACTTGTGTTCTTTTATTTACTATATATTTACCCATGTCTTATAACACAGTGAATAAGGATATTGTGAAAAAGCACCTTGGTCAATAAGGTGCTTTTCACACATCAAAGCACCTTATTGAAAAAGGTGCAATCACTTATAAATTTTTTTAATAAAGCCAGCCATAATAACTATTCACAGAAATTTAAGAAAATAAAAAGTACGAATAGTATTAAAAATGATCCTAATGAGAAGGATGAAATGTCTACTTCTGTCAAATATTTGATCCTTGCCTCTATTTTTGTCAGCAGCATTATTAAATTACTGCGATTCGCTATTTGTAGTCAGTTTCTTACTTTCTTTTTTGTTAACAAATTTGTAACTGCCCTTAAGTCACGTTTCACTCTATATGAAGAAGGAAATGCCATCAAAATCTTTTGTATTGCAGCTCATAATCCAAGATTAACTGTAGGCATCTGATTTTGCAACCAGATTTGTTGGTAGTCATCTTCGAGAAATAATATTTATAAATTTTCTTCTTTTCTCTTCCTTTTTTATATTTTAACCCCTCCTTTTTTATGTTATGAACCCTAGAATAACTTCATTTGACAATCTCCAATATTTCTCGCATAGATTTTCCATTCTCAACATTCTTAGTACTCAATTATTTTTACTCAACGTTCGTTTGACCCCTTCGCCTTGACATTTACATTTAATTAACACTTCCACACTAAATGCAAATAAGACAATTGAGGAATTCCCCTACACATCTGCAACGCTTACTATGGCGATTTTCCCTCGTTGCAGTTATTTGATTCTTAATTTGCCAGATGTTACGAGTTTTGCTTACACATTCTTCCATCTGCAGTTTTACGTTGTGACTAAATTTATCATTATAAATTATAAATTAGCTTTATTTGGTTTCATTTTCAGTAGTGTAATACATTATTAAGAAATCATTTTCCAGCTTTTTTAATTCATTTAAGGTAAACAATTCGTTTTGGAGAGACTGTACATACTTTTCTGAAATAATACTGAGATAATTTTTATGAAATAATATAAAAAAACCCGACGGAAGAGGCTTTAACGAATAGATTCTTTATGCAAAAAATTCAATACAATACTTATTACTTAATATTTTTTTGATTGATGAAATATAAACTAATCACCAAAGATATCACAATTGCTTCAGAATCTTGCAAAAATAAATGAATAAAAATAAATTATTGTTATTACAAATATTCTAAATAAACGATTAGCCAATTTTAAATTCCAGAATAAAAACTACGATTAGATATTAGTTTTCATTATTTAGAACGAATTCTATGACTTGCAAGCCAAGACATGGTCATTTAACTATAACCGACATTCGAGTACTTTATATCTCTTGTTAATTAGGAAATAAGAATTTTATTTTATATTTATATTTGATAAAAATCGCAAGTTGGATTATAGTATATACACAAATGATATACAAATGTTTTTCTATTGCCAAGATACTAAATACAAGAATGTCATATTAATGAATATTTCAAAAATCTAGCCGCAAACAGCGCCATCTATTGAGAGAAGATATTATTCATTTCCTTCTTTCACTTCCTTTTTAAGCCAAGAGAACCATAAAATAAAAATTTAGTGAGAGCATTTACAAGTAAAGAAGAAAAGCCATCCATAAAATTGAAGTTATACAATACACTACCCGACATAGAAAACGCAACATCATGAAGTTTGATAAATGTGCAAATCTGGGGGTATACGCAGATAAATAAATTATGCAGAAGTTTAAGTTAGTCGCATGTATACCAACATTCGCTGTTACCTACGGAATACAGAATTTCAAGAACTTTTCATTTCAGAAGAGATGCCAGGACAGACATCGAAGGTAGTTCCGGACGATTTGACGAACTGTAGGCTTATGTATCGCTGTGGAAACGCTCATAGATTATACATAGAATTTGGATCAGATGGGTCGATGAGTGAATCGAAGGGCAATCAATTATTCTGCGGAATACGTTGGGAACTTTGAATGCTCCAATATCTGGAATTTACAACGATTGACTAAAATCGGCTTGCGCACAAGTCGCTCCATTGACTCGAAAGATTGCGATGGTCACCCAAGTGGGTGTCTGGCCATCCCTCAGTTCCATAAGTGAAATGAGTGCCCATTTGGGTCCTATTGTTTTTTATTAAATGTTTAGTATATCATTTTAATATAACGCCTGAATTTCTCCTGGTTTAGTTTTATTCAATATTCATAGAAGTATTGAACTTGACATAAGCAATGTAATCGAATGAGCTGGCAGAAGAGAAAAAATGAATTTGTACTTATAATTTGTTCATGTAATTTTTCTAGAAATTAATTTTTTATTTTTTTCAACAATATTTTTTAGTTTAATTATTCTCTTTTTTATGTATTGGAACCAAAATAGTGCAATGCAAAAATTATTAATAAAATAATTAACAAATATAATTTTAACATCAGATCTCTTTTTTTAATAATTTAATATCATGTATTAAGTTTTCACCAACGATTACACTGTTTATCGTATGATTGTCACTGGCTTACAGTCTGGATTATAGAGCCGACCTTTATTTTATTGTTGAACGTCATGCACTTGTCATCGTGGCATATTGGTGTGGGGTGCCAGCAGACACAACAGCAGGTCACTTTTGAAACGCATCCCAGGCACATGGACGATACGTTGTTGCATCGCTTGTGCTATCTTGCATTTAGTTGATGCAAAGTGATATCTTCCAGCAAGACATCTCCAGCAGCATGCCCAGTTGCTTCTTTCGCCTGAAATGTCTACAGATCTCTTATAGATCGAAGGCATATCTGGGACGTAATCGGCAGTCTGTTCTGCCTCAATTCGTGGACGAACTGGAGATTGGTTTGTCGCTCTACGATCATCTTGTGCACACGTTAGGCTAAACAGACCGGGACCTACAGTTTAAAGTGGATTCCGAACCACTACAAACACCCATGGCACCGAACCCGAAACCTGTGGTACCGAGCGGCAGAGCGCCACTCGGCCCCGGACGAACTGGGGAGGATCCCTCAGGACAGTAATTGAATTTGTACCTTGTAGAGTTGTATCCCCACGAGATGTTCCTAATAATCACTCTGTATATTTGATCGCTATAGAAAGTTACGTAAATTGCTTTACTTAACTTATTTACATATGTATTTTCTGTTTTCATCACCTACTCTTTTATGGTGTTGCATTTCCTATGTCAGGCAGTGTATATAAAATATAAAATCCAAATAGAACCACTAAAATCTTACAAAAATATTTAGATTTTAGTTATAAATAAAAGTTATAAATAAAAATACTAATATTTATAAAATTATAAACAGTTACTTTGTGATTATTATCTATTAATCATGTGAAATCCTTGTCCCAACGACAATGAAATCCTATTGCCGTGATTTATGACCCATTTATTAGGGTATTCTGGCAGTTAAGTATTTTATGGGTTAGCAAGATCTAGGGTAAATTAATACAAAAAAACACTATCTGCCTGACAGAAGAAAAGACACCACTCATCTGAACTAAGTGCAATCAAAACATATTTCTATATTTAATTACATCTGGGGCTCATATTCCATAAAAACACACAATGAAATGTTCAATTATCACAAGGCCATTTATTAACTATTTGCCATTGATCTTTTTTATTTGAATCACGAGATAAGTCATTGAATAAATTTGGATAAAAGCAGGGAATAGGATTTAGCTCTAATTTAACAAAAAATAAAATAACATTTAAAAAAACATTTCTTTTAATGTATTGTAAACCTAGTGGTGCATTATCCTGATTTAAGTGTCTTAATCAACGTTATTTATTTTTTTTCTTACCCTCACATAAAATATCGCCTACGTTAGCTATTGGCGACAGTTTATTGCTGGAATTCATTACTTATTTTTACAACAAAAAGTTCCATTTTAAAATTGTGTTGAATAAAGCAGCTGTAATCGTTGCCCGAAGGCTATTTGAGCCATCAGATTGGTTTCTGCTGAAATTATACCAAATACTAAAACGCTTTATTATATAAGAAATAGAATATATACATACATATATATGATAAATAACTTCTAAGAATTTGTTTAATTGTTTTTAACATTTTATGTGTGACTTACCGCCAAGTTACAATTTGTACATACGGCCCGCTTACAAATAAATCTGTTTGAAATTAAAAATTTGCTTGAAAATATGTTTCCAATTTACCTTCTCACCTGCTGCCATCTGTTGCACAATTGTGGAACTACTACGATTAACTAAAAAAAATTCATATAATGTATTTTGCCATCTAGGAAAGATAAATTAAAAAAATGTAAGCAAATATATAAAAAATTATGTTCTAAATATAAGTTGTAAAGAATCTTATTTTTAATCAATGCTAATTAAAAAGTAAAATAAAGGTTTTAGAAGCAATTTTAACTGTATTTTAGAAAATAGTAGATATTTTAAACGTAATACAGGCCTGCGACAAACTTTTTTTCAAGTTTTTTTTTTATTTTCCGGATTGTTTGTAGAATGCTGGTTAAGAAAATTATCATAAATTATATGCATCACCCAATTTCAAAAGGACCTCAAAGAAATAGGACAGATTGGATGATAAATTGATAGAAATTTGCTGAAGCGAAATGCTATGGGTATCTTCACAAGAAGGAAGACGCTAATGAAATAAAATAGACTTTTCTATGATTCAATGGAAATACTTTATATATGAGCAAAAGTTTGATTACACATTACAATAAAAATAGAGAAAAGTCGAATTTCATATATCTTATTTCCCAAACACTTTGACGGGATTGAAAAAAACCGAATAGAAATGGATTTCTTTTCATTTAAAGCTAGTTATTAGAAATGAAACAAAGAAAAAAATTGAGATAAATCTCAAATGAAAATTATTACGAAATAACAGTACAGAAAAAAATCACCAAAATTGATGAGATTTTAAAAAACATGAAATATTTTTTTTCTCTGAATAGCAAATTTCAGTAAGTTTCTTCCCATCTACTATTTAATTAAATGTTTAATAAAAAATAAAACGGTAATTGTTTAGCAGTTCTTGTATAAGAGAAGTCGAGGATGATATTTATTAACAGAGAAGAAAAATTAATTGTGCATGATGTATTGATAACAACTCTGATGCGATAACATTAGCTTCAATAAGAGCAAAGAAGCATACAAAGTATTAATAGTTTAAAATGAAGTATTAGAACACAGATTTTCTTATATTTTCATAATTGTGAAAGACATATTCATTAGAATTCTCTACGCTATATGAACTGGAGCTATAATGAAAATTGAGTTAAGTTATTGGAAATAGTGTAGAATATTTAGCGTAATATATTTGATTTGATTTTCCAGACTAACACTATCATATTTAAAAAATTAAAAATTAAAAATATTATTGTGAATCCTTGAATAACAATGATTGCTTTAGTTAGTCAATTTGTATTATTTAAGGATAATTATTTAAAACATACCTTTAATTCTGATATTTTTTCGTAATAACACTGAGCAAAATTGTATTTTTGAAACGGGAAATGGCGAATCTGCTCGCTAAAGAAAAGCAAATGATAAATATTTATCAGCGTCTATAGTTGCATAATATAAAAAAACCGAATTGAAAGCTCATTTAGAAAATATGTATACATGAAAGAGCATTTTGCCGCCAGATTAAAATATACAATTTTTTAATTAGTTAGGCACAGACTTGGCAATCTAAATTTCCCTTTTTGCAAACTAAATTAAATTTTTTCTGCAACCAAAATGAACCTTCTTGCAAACTAAATGAAGCTTTCTGCAAACAAAATTTGTAAAGCAAATTTACCCTATTTAAAATTAGGATTTTATTTCTATAGGGTATATATTTTATTTCTATATTAATATACATACATGTAGGTTTATGCTGGTGCACGTGTAATATTTTTGCGTGTGTACATCCTTCAGCACTTTATATATGTACGCACAGGCATATATATTTGTGTTCGTGTATGTGTATGTATGTCTGTATGTGTATGTGTATGTATATGTAACCAATTAAGTATGTGCATTTGTATAAATTTGCTTGTGTATAGATGTGCATATGTATAAATTTATTTGTGTATAAATGTGCATATGTAAAAATTTGTTTGTGCATAAATTTGAGTATATTTGGCCATATGTGTAAATTTGTTTTATATATGTGCATGTGTATAAATTTGTTTCAGTATTTATGTGCATATGTATGTGTGTATCTGCATATGTATATATGTGCACGTGTATACATGTCCATTTCATGTATGTGCATGAGCATGCATGTAATGTGCTTATGTATATATATATATATATATATATACTACTGTGTCCAAAAAGTAAGACCAATTTTCAATTTAAAATTACCGGGCATTATGGAATTTAATTTTTTTTTTTCGGTTGCTGGCACCGTCCTAGACATCTGTGTGTAATTTGACGACAAAATATTCATTAGTGTTTGAGTGACGGCTTGACATTGTGATACGTTAAAACTGATTGTGATGAATTAATTGAGCAAAGAATTTGCATTAAATTTTGCTTGTGGAAACGTATAGAATGTTGCAGAAGGCATTCGGTGCGCATTCCTATATCGGAAAGAAATGTTTAAAAGTGGTATATACAATGCAAAGAAGGCAGAGAAAGCGTTGAAGACGAAGAGCCCTCTGGTCGACCATCCACCTCAACCGACAAATCTCACATCCAAAAAATTAATGGTTTGGTGCTTGCAAACCGTCGATTTACAATTAGAAAGCTTGCTGATGATGTTGGAATTTCAAAAGGATAGGTCAATTCCATTTTGGGTCTCAAACGCGTCAAATCTCGATTGGTATGTAACAGAATGAATGCGCCAGCTCACACTGCATTGATTCTTCGTGATTGAAATGAATCCATATCGTTCCACAACCACCGTATTCACAGCGTGTGACTTCTGTATATTCCCTAAACTGAAAATACCACTTCAGGGACACCGTTTTGAGTCAATTGAAGAGATTCAACGTGAATCTCCGCTCGCTTTGAAGACAATCCCTGCCGATGACTTTTTAGCATGCATTGAGGATTGGAAAAAAGTTGGCATAAGTGCATTGTGTCCGGAGGGAATCACTTTGAAGGCGATGAAGTAAATTTGGAAGAATAAATAATGTGAGTTTGTATGTATATAGGTATGTGTGTACGCATCTGCATGTGTATTTATTGATATAAGCAGGAATGTGTATTGTGGATGAGCATGTATGTTCCTGTGCGTGTGTATTCATGGATATGAGCATGTATAATCCTGTGTATGCGTATATATTCATGTATATGCATGAGCAATTGCCTTTCCATACGTATTTACATGTGAATTTGTATGTTTGTTCACGTGCCTGCATGTGCAGGGAATACGTGCATGTCTATGTACATAAGTATGTATGTTTGTGTATTTACGTGCGTATGAGTGTAAGTGTATATGTATCTACGTGCTATGTGTGCGCTTGCGTATGTATGTACGGACAAAAGTGTGCATGTGAGTATGCATGTGTGTTTGTATTTATTCATGGGCGCATATAAAAAAGTGAGCATATGCGTGCATATGTTTGCAACTGTGAGTGTTTATATATGCATATGCATGTGCATGTGCATGTATATGCATACTTGTTTAAATCTGTACATGTACGTGTGTATATATGTGTATGCTTACAATTGTATGTATGCACACATATATACTCAATCTCATACATAGCTAAGCACATGCACACTGTTTACACACTCACATGTTAACATTTATGCACATGTACATGGGCATACTTACACATGCACATACACGTATATACACATGTAGATGAACACATACAGATGCATACGTATGTGCGTACACATGCATATATATATACAAACATATATTTACACGAGCACATGGATATGTACATATACATACAAGTGCACCTATATACATACACACGCATATGTAAAAATACACATGCTCACACATACATACGCACATGAACTCATATACTTGTACATGTACATGCACGCACATGTACATGCATATACATACATACATAAGCCTACATGCAAACGCATGAACACAGACGAACACACATATACATATACATTCGTACTCAATGAGATACATACACGGACATACATACACGCACATAAACCTAAATACACTTGCACAAGTGATATATGTGCACAAACGTACATGCATGCTCACAATCGTACAGGTATATATATCCACATATATATGTCACGCACAAATAAACATACATATGTACAAGTATTAATATATAAATAAAACCCTAATATTAAATAGGGTTAATTTTATTCGTAAAAAGCTAATTTAATTTGAAAAAAAGTTGAATTTGAATGGCCAAATCTGTAATTTATTTTATTTAAGGTTTTTACAGATCTATAAACACATCAATAGTTATCAGAGACATGGCTATGTATTCATTTGTCAGGTAAATATAAATACAGATGGAAGTAGTTTATTCAAAGAAATGCTAATGATACTTTATAAAGCGCATAATTTTAAATGATACATAAATGAATACAACTGATTTCAACATCTGTTTTACTGAGAAGAAATTGAGTAATATTATGTTGTTGTTAAAAATTTTATTACAGAGTTTCTAGTGGTTAAAAAATATTGCAAATAGAAGTTGTATTATTATGAGCTCCCTTTACTGAACTGTTGTGTCTTGATTAACAGTATCGAAACAATTTTTTTCCTTCTTGTATTTCGATAGAATTTAGCCTTCTTTGAAAAACAAGATGATGTCCCTTAAGAGAAGTGTTGGATAGAATTCTTTTTGCATTCTACCCAAAAATTCCCTGGAAACATATATTTTTTATGTTTATTTATAACTATACCTGGCAATAAATATAACGGAAACTGTACAATAAATAACCTGCACCTAAATTAACTTTTTAATTAATTAACTGCGTCTTTAATAATATACATAATACATCCATTGAAATATTCAATTGATAATTGTGACGGAGAGCAATTCTTCTAGAACTGTTCCTCTCAAAGAATCCTATTGTGTTTTTTAGTATTGTAAAAACTGCTGGATGAAATACGTCCAGAACAGTAATACAAGTCAAATGCCAATAGAAAATAGTTTTTCTCCCTAAATGAAACTAAATGTAATGAATATTAATCTAAATTAATGTAAATGAAAATACTACAGGTTTATGTTCGAATATAATACATCTGTAGTAACCAAACATCCGGAATTTAAGTGTATTATGCGACAGGAACCCTAAATGGGTGGTAAAAAAAATAAATCATCATATTGTTAACTGTTACATATTTTGTTTTCTCTTAATAAAGCAACTGTTTTCATTTTGTAGAACAGAAGTTTTCCATTGTCATTTATGAATTTTTTGACAGTTTTTAAGATTATTATTGATATAATAATACTTGCTTAACAACTTTTTTAATAATATTTCTATTAATTTCATTTCATTTGAATTTATATGTCATTATTTTATGTTCAGTTTATATGTCAGAAGTTTTTGTATACCTGATTAATGCTTTCTTGTTTGTAAGGAATACCTATTATTAAATATTGCGAGTTTTCTTTTTTAATAATATTTGCATGTTGTCTTCCCGATTGAATCTTTTAATTTCTCTTATAAAAAACGCTATTAAAGAATTAAAAGTTCTTGAAAAAACTGCTTCCTTTATTAAATTCCATACAAATAAGCTAATATGAGGAAAATACATATTTCGAAAAATGCGTTGTTTCCTTAAAAAAATGATGCAAGAAAAAGAAGATCCTTGCGTTAATTGAATAGAATCGAATAATTTCACGGTCCGTGACTACGGTACAGATGAGGTAAAACCAGTAGGAAAACTCACTACTTCTCAAACAAACTACTTCTCACTTCTTTGAAGACTTCATTCTGGGATCATCATCAGGCCGATATGGAACCCGGGGAATCTCAGAGTAAGTGACATTCTTTTCTAAAAGATCACTTCACTTCGACTCAAAGAATAGATTAACAAGACAATTGTAGTATTTAAATCCCTTAGTGTTGTGGGGACATCACATTTGATATCGATATGTTTTTGAAATCATCTACTTGCTGAAAGAAATGATACAGAATTTAAATAATCGTAACAATATGGATTTTCTTATAATTTAAAATTTTTTCTAAATTATGTAATGATAATAGCACCAGGTTTTTTGATAGAAATATGTGTTTTAGTTAAAACAACAGCGATTTTATTAACACATTTTGATTAAAAATATACAAATGAGACTTACTTTTATGTTTGAATTTAGTTCTGAAAGCGTGGGTAACCATAGTTATTACCTCCTACTAATGCAAGTTTCAGGTTCGAAGCCTGGCGGATGCCATGGATGTTTGTGAGTGGTTCGGAATCCACGTTAAGCTTAAGCCCCGGTCTAATTAGCCCAAAGTGTGCAAACAATGACAGTAGAGCGACCAATCCTACTAATCCAAGTGATAATATAAAAATTGAATAAAAAGGGAACTTAAATGATTATCCTGAATTTTTCTCTTGAATCTCGTTAACACTAATCTTAATGGTGAAGAGCTCATGTATCTAAAATTTTGATTTTTATCTTCAGTTTGGATGCGTTTCAATCAATTTTACTTAATTTCTTTAATTTTCGTTATACAGCTAACATTAAGTTATGTAAGAGATTATATCTTTTATATTAACTCTGATGAGAAGGTTTTATGAAATTAGTTATCACTCAGTAATTGATATATTCATTGCATTGAAAGCTTTCGGGATAAAAAGAATTCAACTATTCAATTCGGAGGAATTTATATTTTGAAATAATTCTTCATTGGCGCATACTATACACACGAAACGAAACCTTTGGTACCGAACGGCGCTTTTAAATAGTTCCTGTAGATCCAAGGTAAAATTACTATAGCCTTTCATATAATGGAAGGAACTGTATTCCATTGTCCCACGAAATATCAGCCTTCAATCATGATTATCATAAATTCTTCAACACTCGTGTTAATCTTTGAACGCTTTTTTCATTGGAACAGTTCATTCATCTAAAATATCAATTTTTGTTCCCATCTTGCGCCATTCTACTTAAAATTTTTAATTTTATCTATACAGCTAACATTAAGTTGTGTGGCTGCTTGTAAAGTAACTTTTATAGTAATTTTGATGAGAATATTTTACTGGTTGAATTGTTCATTGCTTCGAAGTAGTTCATTGCTTTCGGGATTAGAAAAAAATCGACTGTCTGAATTTGAACTTTCAGTGGAAGTTTCAGGACAAAGTACGAGAGCTTTTCATAAAAAGAATGGAACTGAATTCTATTATACCAAAGAATGTCAACCTCCAATAAAGTAAACATTACATTGCTAGGTTTTTGAAATTCAAAAGATTTTTGAAAAAAAAATTCCCTTTTTAACACATTGAAGATGGAAAAACAAAAACCATGAAAAAATAACAATTTGCTTTCGTATTTACAATTGTCTTATTTCCGATTGATCTTTTTTTGTGATATCCATTCCTCTATCGAGATTTTAAATGAAAAAAAATTCCTATGTGTTTTTCTTTCCTGTTGTAAAAAACACCTTTTTTAACAATATTAAAATTCACTTACCTTCTACATTATTTTAAGATGCAATTAACCGGGCTTTTTCAATTTTTATATACCGTCTTAAATAACAGACCACTTTCAGGGAGTAATTTCAGAGCTCATTTACGGAAACTTTTTGGATACTATTATTAAATTAGGTTATAGAACATTCTAAAAGACGAAAATTAAAATACTTACATGAAGAGTGTTTGTTAAAAATTGTCAAAAAAATTTAATTCTACGTAAACTCTAATAACTAAAAGAATGTATGAAGCCTATCGCATTGACTTCCCTATTTATGCCTTAGGAATACATTGAACTAAAACAACACTATTCTATGTAGCCGAGTGGCAGCCAATCGAGTCACCGAGAGCAAAAATACGAGCAAAAAAGGAAGGTTTTAAACCCCATTTCTAAATTGATATATTTAAAATCTTTTTGTTCAATGTATGGATATAACATCATTATGAGCATACAGTTATTTCATTAAATTCTGAAACTTATTATATCAGAATTAAATTATTATTTATCACTATTAAAACTATCATATGAAAATTATTAATCAGAAATTCAATTGAAAGTTTTGAATGCAGGAATTCAGTATCCTAATAACTCGTGATGAAACAGTTGTATCTCTACCTTCTATGGAAGCCTATTTTTGAAAGCTAAAAGTCTGATCCTTAAAAAAAAAAAAAAATATCGCCCTCCCACGAAAATCGTGATTTGAATGGTGTTACTTTAACTATCTCTACAAAGCTTTACCAGGAAATTAAAATATTTTGGACTGTAACTAATTTTCTCGCTAAAATAGTGCGAGATGATTTTCGGATATTTCTCGCCAAATTATTCAAAAATTACCCAAATAAATTGTATATTGTGGTGTGACGGTTAGCTCTTTAGGTTTTGGTATTAAGTGAACTCACCCGAAGTATTCCGTATCTATGCCAGGGATAAGTCTTAGGCCGGAAAGCCCTTGCGTTCGGTTTGATGTAGAGGAAGAAATATGCGGGCTTTTCAGAGAAAAGAATCTTTTCGACTGGAAATTGTAGTTGCATACAAGAAGTAACCCGATGCAAAGGATTCTTTTTTGATTGAAAATTTCTCAAAGTTATCAATTTCGAAAGGATTTCGTTCGATTTTAATTTACTTAAAAATAAATGATTGTTCACAAGATGTTTTCCTATTTACAAACTTTCATTCTTTTTTTGATATTTTGAGTACAGTATTTTTTGGAATTAATCTACCTGGTAAATAGAGAATTGAATATTCTGTAGATAAAATATTAATGAAGTTATTTTATAGGAATTCGTATGTACAAAAAACATCATGATTATCAAAGTTCCATTCACAATGCCTACAAAGAGCACAATTGAACGAAGAAAGAATTTACTATCAAGTTATTAAATCCATCAGTTAATGGAGGGAAAAATAAATGAACAAACAATAAATCATTAATAAAATCTCAGAGAGAAAATTATAAAAAACTAATATTGAATCTACAGACTAGATAACTGTTCTACATACTGTCTTGTGTCTACATACTGGATATCTGTTCTAAATACAATATTAAGTCTACAGACATAATATCTCTTCTCAATATTTTTCCCTATTTATGAAATATGTAGATTTAACAGATTTAAATAACAGGACTCAGCAAAAATAAGCTTGACTAGCACAAAAATTCGGCCTGTACAGTACTTTGAAAAGTGTTTAAATGATTAAAAAAAAATTCGTAACTATTATATTAATTTTAGATGATATATCCTTATTTCCTTAAAAAAACATTGTAAATTAGATATTTCTATAACTGATTAATATACTTTAATACCGGATCTCGGTATCTTCATATAAATGTTGGCCTTGATGGTGGAATGGGCGGTAATTTACAAGGTGGTGGAATGGGCGGTAATT
>BPLQ01006749.1:773586-843634 GCA_021605075.1 Caerostris darwini
TGGTGGAATGGGCGGTAATTTACAAGGTGGTGGAATGGGCGGTAATTTACAAGGTGGTGGAATGAGCAGCAATTTTTTTTACAAGGTTAAGATGTTAAATGGTAGAATTTTACTAGCAATATTTTGGAATTCAACCTTCAATGTTTCATTATGCAAAAACCCTTTTGAAATTTTGTGATAACTTTTCCTTTATTTATTGAAATCTTAATTCGTAATTATAATTTAATAAGTGAATAGATTACTGAATGATGAACAATGGAAATCGAATCAATGGCATGTAATAAATTGATGCTAAAGATACATCTTATTACCTTTCAAATAACTGTTTACTTAATGAAAGTTGGCACTGGGTTCTGCTCCCGACTACTTATGAAAGAAAACATGAGAAATATTAAGTTTTTTAAATTTAAATATGCACTATTGGATCATTTATGAATGTAACAATTTGAAAACAATGCAGTCAATGAGCTTTTGTTTAACGCTAGCGTCTTTTTGTTAACAACACATTAATTTGAGTGTTTACTTCCTTTTAAAATTATTGCAAAATGTGTGCTTATCAGGACAAATGAGTATTATTTCAAAGTGAGCGTTCTGTTTTCAACAAAACCTTTCTTCTGAGAAAAGTAAATATTTTTCTGCCAAATTGAAATATTTTTGTCAATATTTTTCTCTTATAACATTATTTAACAATGCCAGTTATTTACAAACTATGTAGATGCTTATCGAATTTATAAATAGCTAGTGTAAGAATTTGGTGATGCATTATTTCGTTTCACAGAAATCTGTGATTTCTTCCTCAAATTGAGCTGTAAACAACTTCATTAGAGCTTCTCATCAGGTAAAATTTCTGTTCACGAAAAAATATTTTGCTTTCTTTTCTTGATTTCTATTTTCATGCTGATGGCAATATTTATATTTATATATGGAGATTTTGGACAGTTTTACTTTGTTATTTTGAGGCTTGTGTGCCACAGTAAGTTGAATTAACTTTATCTTCCTTAAACCGAATTATATACTTTGCAAATATAAAGGATTCCAGTGGTAATCAGTATTCAGTGAAACCAAATAATGGATACTAGAATTACTCTATTACTGTTTTTAAAAAAACGCAGCTTTTTTTTTTTAAAAAAAGCTGATTATTTCGAAATTTCATATGCTACTTCCTTTACACGAAGCATGTGAATAATTTTTTCGCGTCCAGTGAATATTAACTAGAATTAAAACAGCTTTTCTACTGCTTTACTAGCATTGTATAGCAGTTGCAGATGATTTATTTTTTGTCGTTATCTGCATTTTGTCACTTCTTGAATAAATATATTAAAGAGACACCCAATAATGCCACTACGACATTGTCGAAGACCTTACAATAGCAGGGGTAATAATCTACCAGACAAGAGCAAATGTGATCACATAATCAGAATGCTTGAAACTAGTTGGTCACACCTAGCAATCTGCACTGTACAAACAGTGTTGAGCAAAGGTGTCGACACTTCGTTTGTTACAAAGAACTCAACATTGAAATGAATGCCCTGGAAAGCCAGGGCACATGCAAGGTAAGATAAGGTGATTAAGTGATAGGCCCTAACTATCCCAAAGGCATCATTGTTCATCAAAGTCCTGCAACCTCTTCCATACCGCCTATATCACCTTCCATATTCCATATCACAGCGTTTTACTGCGGTGTGATTATTCTCCACAATATCGGTAGACTTGAGTCGTATTCTATCATCACGACTGCCAGTAGACTGACATTGTACAGTATTGATTATTAATACTGCTTCAGTATTGGAGCAAATAATAATCGAATCTGTAAGAGGAAATGCTGGGCTAGCTATCCCTTTCAACCTTTGTTTTACAGAGGCACACGTCCATTACACCTGATGAGATGGTGTATGTTGTTATCTCTTACGACATCTGGTAATTTATACACATCTTGCTTACAATTTTAATAGCCCAACGATATGTTGATGACAGTAGGTGGACATTTGCCTTACATTTCATGGCACGTCATCCGGGGGGAATTTTTTAAACGATACTAATAAGATGATCTACGACTCCTATTTCTTTGAACTGCCTGCATATTGTTGATATTCTTCTTGACTTCTTCTTCTACCTTCCAACGTTTTTCACACCTTTCGCAAATTTAATGTGTATGGAATAGGTACATCATTGGTAATCAGATTTCAGTACGCCAAAATGTTGCAGATCTTGTGCTACAATTGATGAGCATATGGCAAGAGGAAATTAAGAATTTTTATCAATCCTTGAACATACGTATACAAGCATGCATGGATTCCTGGTTTAATCAATTATTGTTTTGAAAATTATTGCATAGTTTCTAGTCATTTATGGGTTTTACTGCCTTGAATTTTTGATCATTTCAATACCTGCGTATGTACTTTACAAATATTTAATTAAAAAAACAAGTAATATAAATTTTTGTTTTAAGTCAATTCCTACTTTTTTTTCACTATATTGCAGAAAGTCCTTCATAAATAATTTTCATTCATTTTTTTTAAGTTTATCTGGCGCCATCTATTGGTAGATAAATGCAATTTTAATCTAAAAAAACTAAAATTAATTAATTAAATTTAATTACTGAATTAATATTTGAAAAAACTGTATTAACATCAAGTGTCATCTACTACAAGTTCATAAAAAATGTATTTGAACTTGAGTGGATGAATAAAAAGTATTTTATTAACGATTGAAAATTTGAACAAGAAATATATAGGGAGATTGTGAGCTAATAGAAGGAATTGAAAAATAATCATTTCCTTGAGGGTGAATTTTTTTTTTCTTTTTGCAAAAAAATGTAGTTAATTTATTATAAATTATTAATGAAAATGAGAATTTTCATTATTTGCAATTTACAAAATCTTTGAAATATGTTTTGTGAAGTAATTAACATTTGATCTGATTTTATTTTAGTGGGTTTGATGTTCTGTACCTGTTGGAATGATCACATATCATTGAAACTACAGAAATGCGGACGCCTTATCCAGTTAATTGTGCTGGCGCAACTCCTAGCAGTTATTCTTCCTTATATTGTATCTGTCTCTAAGAACATAGTGCCGGCCTTTCTTCCTCTTGTCAGGTAACTTTGGAACCTTTATTCTGTATAATATCATGTTTCTCGAAATTCCTAGTTCTTTTTTATTTATTAAACAATAATAATACTTTGGCAGTATCTTCAATACAGTTTCTGTTAACAATCTATAAATTATGTACGTAATATTTTTTAATCTACAATAAAATAAATCTACAATATTAAACCTCAAATAATAATATTTTTAGTTACAGTTAATCAAGACATGCTGTAAAAAATGTTTTTTTTTTAACTGCCGACGTTTAATGAAAATAGCGACTTTGTAATGAATAAATCTGTTCAAAACGGTCTAATGTCTGAAATGACATTCCCAAGTTTTTAGAAATATTTTTTCTTGAACACTACTTCCTAGCTGCTAGCACAGAAAATCGATTCACAATGAGAGAGGAGTAATAATTTAAGATTTGAATATTGCTCGAAAAAAAGTTGGGCATTCAATATTAATGTGCATCTAAAACTCTGTCAAAGACATTTCCTTAAAAATAAATTTTAATGCCGTTTCAAAAGTAAGATACATTTTGTATCTCAAAAATAGTAACTAACAACTGAATGTATACTTTATTGTTGGAAGGAGAATACAGACCAATCAACAATGTCTATAATTGATTTACGGCATTCATTTTTTAATAATGCTTTTTTTTCCTCTCCGTGACATTTGGGGATCTATTGATGCAATATTTCTAAAAAACAACTATTAGTTTGAAGTAGCTTAAACTGTTAATAACTCTGACATATTCACTGTGTGTTTCGAGACAAACATAAGTTTTTTAAGAACAATAACATCCATTTTTTATAATAGAGGGAATTTATTTTTGTTCGTTTCACTAAAAAATGCATATCAAACCTTTAATGAATCGAATTTGGAATATTTATCAAAACACCAAAACTGATACACCTTTAGCATTCATAAGTTTTCTACTGCTTCTGAAAATAAATTAATAATTATAAGGAAAAAAATATGTATAAAAATAGAAAAGTGTAAAGGGCGAATCAATTTTAATTTCACTTGAGTAAACGATCTGATCAAATTATGTAAAGGAAGTGAAAGTAATAAATGCATATAATCAAGCAGCAATTTTTGAAATGCATTGCTGAAATAATATTGGATGGAGCTACAGCCAGCAAACAAATAAATCTAACAATATAAGGAACAATCTTCATCTTCATAATGATAATAATGTATAAAATTCACTTACATGAAGGTCAAATAAATAAATAAAAATCTTCATTTAAAATGAACAGTAAACTATACTAGGAAACAATACAAAAAATTTGATTCGATATTTTAATTACTTCTGGTTCTTATTGGCTGAATTGTACTTACTTTTCTCTAAGGACCATTGTTTGATAAATGTCGTATTTTGTTCAGAATAACAATCATTTTTCTGGGAAACTTGTTAAACAGGAAAAAATGTCATCTTTCCGCATCGAATTTTGAAACTGTACCAGTTTTTCATATAATTTTAAATGAATCGTTAGTATTTTACTATGTATCCTTTCAATGCCGTCAAGTTTATCGGACGCGAAATATTTACTGGAATATTCATTGAATCTCAAATTAAACAGACGCCATTTTTCCGGAAGAAACTACTTCAATTGTAGATGTTTGATTGAAAGGTTTTTGGAGTCATTTTGAAACCGATGATACAATGTCTTATGATTACAGTCACAGATTTAATTACTGTGTTAGTACTTTTATTGAATTAATACAAAATGAGTATATATTGTGCAATATATTGCAGAGATAAAAAAATAAAACGTATCAAGACGAAAAAAAATTATTTTTTAAACTATGATCGCAAATCATTTAGTCTAAAAAAATATTCAACAGAGAAAGGCCTCACACTCACACCAAGTGCATTTTTAAGATTTCTACGCCGAGAGTTTTATATGAAATAAAGTTTCCTACATTTTTATAACTTTCAGAATGTCCAAGCTTGGAATAAATTGACTATACACGACATCTTATGTTTGTAAAGCGGATCTTCCATGAATATTATTCCATGAATACAAAATTTTCCATATTAGTTCTATTCAGAAATAAGCCCTCATTCATTCGGAAGACATTTCCAATATTCACGACTTGCATGCTTGGTTTTTTGAAAATCCTCATGTCAAGAACTCAAAGCAAAAATTAGAAGCAATTTTCCACTAACGCGTAGGCATACATTATTGTTGATTGGGTGATAACCTTGCCACTTGCAAAATATTCTGATAGACTATCATTTCATGTATTTATAGAACAGTTGGATATTCTGCAAGAAGTTTTTTCACCTTGCAAAGGATTTGCTGTTTCGGCATGGTAGAATTCCAGCCCATTTATCCCACTCAAATAAACATTTTTCTAAAGATGACATACAGGGCAATGTATTAAACGTGATGGACTTGTGATTTCACCTCAATCTTCATATTTTAATCACTAGATTTTCTGTGGGAGCACCTCAAGACATTAATGTGCACACATCTTCGGATTCCTGGAATCTGCAGTTCTGCAGACGAGATTAAAGTAGTAATTTACAAAAGCTGGTATTAATACCTCATTCACCAGTGCCAGTTGTACAACACCACCTTTGGGACTACTTTGTTATCTGGAATTCTTAACAAAATCCTGGAATGTTCTTTCCTTTGTTTTTTTACCGATGCGCATATGCTTTATATATTTTCTGACTGGTTTAATGGATTGAAAGTTCCAAAGTAAAAATTGTTTATCTCCACATATATTATCTTCCCTTTTATTTTGCTATTAGAATACAGGACCACCCTATACCTCTATATATGTGTATATACAACTTTTTAAATAACTTTAATGGTTAAAAAGTTACTTAATAACTGATTTAATCAGAATCGGAATGATAATTCAAAATAAATCTTTTCCATGTTTGTATTTTTAGTCATCGCAACTTGGATGATAGTATTTCAATATGTTGATATAGGCGTAACTGGTAAAATCCACTATTTCTCTTATGAATTTTGTTAGAACGTAGCTTATGAAATTACTAATCGTATTGAATCTAATGTAAATAAAAAAATAAATAAAAATACCATTCCTAGATTTAGTTTTACTGGTATTCAATACAAGTTTTACTGTTACAATTTACTAAGACATTTTTAAATTGACTATAATATTAATGATCTCAGACTATGCCTGTGTTAAGGAAACGATAATTCGCGATTTCAATTATCAGGGATATTTCGAAAAATGTAATTCTATAAGCACTTATTTTGTAGTCCGATGTTTATTTCTATGGTATTTTTATTTTCCAATGTTATATCCCACCTTAGTTAGCGTCTAAGTGAAAAAAGCAGCCAAAAGTGCGTAGTCAGGGAGCAGGAAGGCTGAAAATGACTGGTGACATCCATTACAGTTCTTACTTTAAGAAACAGTAAGGTTCGATGAGGATTGTGAACATCAACAGTTATCCCTCAAGTGAAATTTAAAAGTCTGCCTGAAAAGCAATACTCATCCAGCGATGGACTATTCATTAGTGGAACATACGGTGTATAAAAAAGGCATTGTTTTACTTGATCCTACTTTAAATACTGAGATATGTATTTATTTTATAAGTACCTTTAAGTTCCAGATTATCACTTAACATATTCTATTCATAGAATAGCAAGTTCCGTAAAAATAGATGAATATTTATTTTTATTTTCAAATCATGTTCTAACATATCTGATGAAATATAAAAATCAATCCCATATCATTTCATAACCGTAACTTAATTTAATTATTAATTTACAATCCACCTGATTTTAAAGCATCTCTGTATTAAATTTTTTCTTCATTTTTTTGTACTAAAATATATAAGGTTGAACAATTCCAAATTTTAAAAATTTGAACTCATGGACAACTCAGGGAAGCTTTTCAATAAGTGAGAAAAGAATAAAGAAAACTTTTAGACAGAAGAGACTCAAAAAATAAAATTATTTTCTATAATTCAATTTTCCTTCATTTGATTGGGCTAAATAATTTTCTATAAAGTATAAAGTAAAATATTAAGGAATGTTAAAAATATTATTTGAAGATACACCAGTTATCCATATTGCTTAATTTATTTTCACCAATCCGACTTCACCAGGATGAAAAATTTCACTTAATAAGATTTCATTTGTTAACATAGATGTTAGCATTCACTAATATGAATATAAATGGGATTTCTGAGCCTCATAGTTTAATGAAATATATGTATAGATTATGATATCTACTTATTATTACAACTACACATTCTGTTTGCTTCTGCATCCTCTATGCAATCGTCTTTGGTTCTCTACGTGAACAAAACATTTAACCATCAGAAATTATTACAAACATAAGAACATGACGTCAAGATCTTCTGTGTCCTTTTTCAATCAATTTATGTGAAGTACATGTGATCAAAAAAACTTACCAAATTCAAATATAAACAAAAAAATTAGCTGCGTATTTTAATGATGCCAAAAACTTAAAGAATAAAGGAATAATCATGTAATGGTAAAACGTTGAATTAAAAAAAAAGCATGTGGCAAGTATATCTCTCTGTAAGAGAACTTGTGAGAAAGCAAATAAAACATTGCATAATATGTAAAACTATTTTCATTGTATGCATATTCTAAAGTTCCGTACAAATCGCAGCTATTATTGGTTTAACACCTGACTTAATCTTCTCAGTAGGTAAGCGTTACAAGATTCGTAGGATAGTAAAAATAAATTGTTTGTTATTGGCTATTTATGCAGAGATATTTTTCATGATTATTAAATGTTGACATGTCAATTAATGATTGACGAATATCACGATGTTAAAAATTGATTAACTTTAAATCCATTTTTGACATCGTTATGTTTGAAACTTTAATCAAACAATCAAATGTGCATCGTTGACAAACTGAACTTGATAACAATACCCAACAACGTCCACCTCTATTCAGGACGATTGAAATTAACATACTTTTGTGCCCAAAAAGTAAGACCAATTTTTATTTTTTTCAAAAACTCTTTATTTATTCTTCCAAATTTATTTCATTGCCTTCAAAGTAATCCCATCCGGACACAATGCACTTATGGCAGCGTTTTGCAAATTCTCAATGCACGCTAAAAAATCATTGGCCGCGATGGCCTTCAAAGCGGGCTGGCCTTGAATCTCTTCATTCGACTCAAAACGGTGTCCCTGGAGTGGTCTTTTGAGTTCAGAAGTCGTACGGTTTGAATATGGTGGTTGTGGAATGATATGGGTTTCATTTTTGGCTAAAAAGTCACGAAGAATCAATGCAGTATGAGCTGGAGCATTATCGTGATACAAAAACCAAGAGTTTTCTTTCTGCGAATAGCTCACGCAAACGACGCATAACACTAAAATAATATTCCTTGTTGACAATTTGGCACGGCGGAAGGAATCGGTCGAGGTACCAATCGAGATTTGAAGCGTTTGATACCCAAAACATCTTTTAAAATAGAATTGTCCGATTTTTTTGAAATTCCAACATCAGCAAGGTCTCTAATTGTAAATAGACGGATTTGCGAGCACCAAATCTTTAATTTTTTGCGCGTGAGTTTCGTCGGTTGAGGTTGATGGTTGACCAGAGGGCTCTTTGTCTTCAACGCGTTATCTGCCTTTTTTGAACTGTTTATACCACTTGTAAACATTTCTTTCCGATATAGTTTGCTCACAGAATGCCTTCTGCAACATTCTATGCATTTCCGCACACGAATATTCATTCCGCAAATAAAATTTAACGCAAGTTCTTTGCTCAATTAATTCAGACATTTCAAAAATCACCGAAATCACTTTTAGCGTCTCACAAAGCCAAGCGTAACTCAAACACTAATGGCGTGAAATTTTACACAGATGTCAAGGACAGTGCCAACAATCTAAAAAAGAAAAAAAAATTGATATTCCATATTTCCGGGAAATTTAAATTGAAAATTGTTTTTACTTTTTGGGCACAGTAGTGATTTAAGATTTTTATAAAGTCTTCTCGCACAAACTTAAAAAAAAAAATTGAATATAAGTATTTTGTGCTGTTTTTTTATTATTATTGATACAATCCATAATTTATGGAGTATAAAAATATAAAATTGTTGTTATTATTTATCAATCTTATACTGTAAATATACTGTAGTGTAAACTTATTTTGTCAATCAAATACTGTAAATAATAAATGACGTTAAAGACCTATTTTTCGTAAATTTTCTCTTATTTTCTTCCGTAACTGCTTCAATTAAAACATTTTTTTTAGATAAGGCCAATAACAAATTGCAAATGAGTCATTGGCTTGTAAAATTGAATGAATTAAATTTGCAATTTGCTTTTGTGCTTTCTTTCAGTTATCGGTGTTCTTCGATGTTTTCTAAAAATGCAATTCTATAAGGACTTATTTTGTACTCCGATGTTTATTTCTATGCTATTTCTGTTTTTTTTTTGTTTTCAATTAAAAAAAAATCAGTTTATCAAGTTTTCATATCACAAGTCTCTGATCTTTATTTTATTTACAGCGAAGCTGGCGGCTACCCTCCAGCCAGTGGCATTTTCTCGATCTGCCTTATCCTAAACGCTTTTTGTGGTAAGACAAAAACCAAGATTTGCTTTAAAAACTTTTTTTTTCAAAATGTCATCAATTTGATAAATCTATGCTACAAATGTAAACTATCTTTTAACGTAAGTTTTAAAATTTCAAATTTACCGAACACTTTTTAAAAATTGCAATTATGTATTAGATAAAATAAAACAGATATAGAATTTTTTTAATGACTACATTTTAAATGGAATTGATAAAAGTCTAATAACAAGTTATTTATCTGCTGAAAGTTATACTGAATATTAAATTAAGGTATCTGAAATATGTTATATAGTTAAAAGTATGTAATGCTATAGATTAAATAATTTAAATTTTATTATGTTCTGTATTATATTGTATGCCATATACTGGATGGTCATAAAATAGCTGTTTGGGAGCATCTGCAAGAAAATTGATAAACAGAATGAAACCGAATTTCATGTTCAGGCTGTGGAAGGAACGAATTCAAAAAGGAACGATTTTAGGTTTGTTGTTCCGTATGTACTAGGAAATTTGCACAATCTACCTAGAATATTTTTTGAAGATATCCTCTCCCTATGCCTTATACATTCAATTCATTAATTTTAACTGAAGATACCACCAAACAGGAAAAGCTATTTTATGACCATCCAGTATATGGCATACAATCTGGCATCAGTCAAATATATCTTTCATAATTTTTTCATACATAGTAAATTCTCAATAGAATATCTAAAAATATTTATGTATGTTTTGCAAAAATTCTTTCTCGCATTACACTAATAATTTGTAGATGGTATATTTTTATTTATTTTCGTGTTCTTTGATCAATCATGCTTATAAGAAGTTAATTTTTAAACTAAAATTTAATTATCTACACGGATTTCCTAAATAAATCATTAGAAATTTAACTATTTATCTTGAACATTGCATTAATTTTTTTGACATTTCAAATGTATTTCCATCTAAACAACATCGCACTTAGCTGAATGGTTGGACAGTTTTTAGTTATATTTTTTAATCAGTTTCCATATATTAAAATATATACTATGTTAAAAATGCCATGGTAAATACTTTTGTCCCTCGTAGTCTACTCTTCAGTTTCAAAAAGACTTAATCCTAAATGAGGTCCTTTCTGTCTTATGCTTTTTGAGGTTAAAATGTGATGAAATGGGTTCATTTGGAAACCTATTGTATGAACATTTAATAATAATTTCTCTTATGAACATTTAACAGACTGCTATTAAGATTTCATGCAACGAAACAACATACTACTTATACTTTATGTTAATGATTTATTGGAGCACACAGCAGTGGAAAAATGTATAACGTATAAAAAGCATAAAAATATATGGCATGAGACTAGAGATATATGTATCATATTTTTATGAAATGTAAGGATACATCATGTATAAGGAAATCATATCAAAATACATTTAAGTTTAGTCACATTATATAAAATTCTATGATAAAATTATTCTTTAGCAAGTGATGTGGGAACCTCTTTTTTATATTACTTGTATTAATCGTCGATTCATTCAACTACACAGAGCTTGGAAGATATGCGGGTCAATTGTTGTTCTAGCAATTTTTAATTGCGATTTTTAGATCAGACTTTCATTCCTGTAAACATCTGGAGCCAGAGTGCCCAAACGTTTACCATTAGATTAAGGTTGGGACTCCTATTGAAGAGGTTTTACCTCGATCGTCTTCATCTAGGATTTTGTAGATTTTGTACACAGATGCATTATCTTATTGAAATGACCAATCTCCTGATGTAATCAGAGGAGCTATCTGCCAGCATGCCCTTATATAACACGGAATTTATTTTGTTTTTGACAAAAATCACTACACAAACCGTTGCAAATGTCTCCCAGACCATGGGAGATCCCTCTCCGACCTAGCATTTTGAAAAAAAAAAAAGTGTTTTTTATACAGATCATAGCAGATAACCCCTCATCATTCCAGTTGGTGCAGACGTTAAATATTTCTGGGTAAAGTATAAACATGAATCCATATGCCGCTTAGAAAGTGGAGCTTTTCCTTTCAATTTGCTGTACACAACATTAGGATTTCTATGCAGTGCATTTCTAATTATTCTGATAGTGCAAGGCAACTACTACTACTACTACACCTCACCACATCACTGTGCCTAGAGCTTAGTTGCCCCTATACAGTTTGGGAATGATGCGGGTGAAAGGAAAGGACGCACGATGGAGGCAGAAAAGTTTTGCATAATTCACTTTTGGAGGTACAGAAGCTGAACAATGGGGAAAATTCATACAAGAACAGAACTAAATGGCAAAAATTGAAAAAATTGAAAAAGGAGGAATATGAAATGCGAAAAATATAAAAACGTTAGGTAAGAGATTTTAGACAAAAAAATTAAAAGCAATATGATACAATAAACACTACATAAGAGATTATACAAATCAGAGAGCTGAAGGAATATTCATCAAATCAATTATTATAGAATTTAGAAAATCTTAATAGCTAATAAATAAATCGACGGTAGGAGCAGTTGCTGCAAAATTATGGACTAAGATAATAAGAAAAAAAAAAAAAAAAAGGAAGGAGATATTACATAAGAGATAAATATGCTAGGTATATAACTAGAAAAATGGTATTCACATCAAAAATTTTTGATTTTGCAATTTGGAGTCTAATAATGAAAAAGAAAACAAATTGTTTCAAATATAGTGTGCCCTAGAAATATGCTGTTGGACCCACTTAAATTATATACATTATAATACAAAATTTCCTTTGATACATACACAAGCATAGATTATTTTGTAAAACAAATTACTTAAATATGCAAACATAGGACGGTTATGTTACCTTAAATATATAAACAAGCAAAGATTATTTTATAAAGTTAATTACTTTACATGATTCATAATAATAAATTATTTTAACAGCGAATTACCTTAATATTCTAACACAGTATATGCAAACACTTAGATTATTTAAAAAAAGTAAAATTACTTAAAATATACACGCAAAAATATATATATATATATATATAGATATACACACACTTAAATCTTTGTGAGAAGCAAAACTATAAGTATATACACATGATGAGTAAACACATGTCAATTTCTTTATAAAGCAGGATTACTCTGTTTATAAATACATTCACACACGCACAGAATAAGAAAAATATATATATGTAGAAAAAGGAAGTATGCTACTAAAGATTGTTAAAAATTTGTGTACAAAATATTGTTTCACACTTAGTCCGGGATAAGTAAGATTTGATTTTTACAAGTAAAGTTTATCATGCTTCGGATTTTGAGTCGAGACCCTTTGCATTTTAAGATGTTAATCTTCCATTGAATAGTATTCTCTTCGGAAGGTTTCTTCATATGCCATGATAAAGTAAGTGGGCAGGAGGTAGCATAGTGAAGAGGATTACCCACATCTCCACAAGAACAATAGCTTACGTACCTCAGATGAAATCGTTGTAGATAAGAGGGAAATGGACCATGCCCTGTTAAAAACATGGTTTCCTCTCTTGTCCATCCAGCAGAATATGCCGACACTTTTTTAATAATTTCATAAATAGGTCGACCCGTTAATCCTTCATCCCACTGTTTTTGCCATTTAGAAAGGAGGTGATTATTTAAAAAACCTTTCAATTCTGAAAGGGGACTTTTTATTTGAATTGGCTGGCCATTTGATATGCCTTGCTTGGCAAGCTCATCAGCTGTTTCATTGCCGAGATGTCCAATATGTGCTTTTATCCATCCCAATTTTATCAGTTTATCAGTGCAAGGCAACTGTATTTCATCTTTAATTTGCGAGGAAGACAGTTTAATCTTCTAGAAGACAAGCCTCTGTATATTGCCTCCAAGAAATTTTCTTTGGCCTTCCTGCTGTTTTGTGCCATAGCTACCCGGATTATGGAGAAAGCGGTTAACTCAGCCTTTCAGGTTCCAATTTTTCGTGCAAATTCAGCACCACTGTAACTAGCATCTCTAAAATATATTATTTTGCCTAGTTCAGTTTCCTTTAAATGTCATCCTCTCGGCATGGTATTGAAGTATACTAGAATTAAATACTTCTATATCCCCAAAACTTTCATTTGTTTTTAGAACCGGGGAGAAATGATTTTTTACTGTATTTATTCTTTCAGATGATGTAATCAGCAAACGACTTTTTTTCAAGCTGCCATCCGCCGATTTTGATAGTTTTTTCCTAATTCAAAAAATATCAGGGTTTTTTACAAATGTATTTTGGCTTATGATTTGGTAGCATTCATTTTAAATTGTACTGCTGCAATATAAATACTCCTTTTCTGCATCCTGGCTTGTGCAGATGAAAGCCCTTTTTAGGTGGTGATCTAAAATAATATTCTCAGGATATTTTCAAAAAAAGATCAGTGAAATTAGACAAAGGTGATATGCCAGAACATGATGAGTCATTGAAATTTTTAGAAAATTTCAAGGTATCGTAAATTTAAAAAATACAATAGAAATTTTCCAGTGATTTTCCAAGCCGTGGAGACATTTTGCTGAATTATCTATCGCTAGGTAGATAATATCTTACTGATATTATCTATCACTAGATAGATTATATCAGTAAAAAAATTATAGATAATATCAGTAAAATGTCTCCACTGCTTGGCTAATCACTGGAAAATTTCTATTGTATTGATTTTTTTAAATTAAATTATTATTTAAATAATTTGTATTATCCACTGCTTGGTTAATCACTGAAAAATTTCTATTGTATTGATTTTTTAAAAATTAAATTATTATTTAAATTATTTCTCTTGTTATACAAGTACCCAATCTATAGTTATCTTGTGCTTTCCTAGAAATCTCCAGCAGTTTCTCGAAACATCTAGTCACCTGCCTGTCGATTTGGAAATAGCTTTCGCTTTATACAGTTTGAATTTTACGAATTTCGACAGAATAACAACATTTAACACAATAAATAAGATAAATTAAATAATTTTAAAACAAATTAACTAAAAATTTAACCATTATTTGCATATTTATGAGGAATTTCTTAGGGCCATCAATGAATACAATTAGTGGCTACACCGAATGATAGTAAAAGTTTTTAATATGTACCTATGATATACACTCAAGAGCTAAAACATTATGACCACCCCTACATTTTGCAATGAACTCGCCTGGATGACGTGGAAGGCACTTGATCAGGTGGAAGTGGTATTTAACTGCTGCTGGAGAGCCTGAAGAATCATTCTTTCACTTACTTCTGTGTGTGATGGGAAAGGCTGCGGATCTAAGCGACTTTGATAGAGGGCAGATTGTAATGGCTCGAAGGCTCGGAACAAGTATTTTCGAAACTGCACGACTCGTGGATTGTTCGCGATCTACAGTTGTTAGTACTTATGCAAAGTGGATGAATGACGGTGAAACCAGCAGTAGACGACATGGTGTTGAACGTCCACACGCTATCAAAGAAAAAGGCCGTCGGAGACTGTCTCGCATGGTGAAGCAAAACCAGGACAAGGAGCCAGACAGTGGCTCAGCTGACAGCCCAATACAATACAGGGCCAAGTAGAATAGTATCGGAGCACACTGTTCAGCGGGCACTGTTGGATATGGGGCTACGCAGCGAACGTCCCACTCGTGTGCCTTTGCTGACCAAACGTCATAGCCAACTGCGCCTGCGCTGGGCCCGGGAACATCGTGACTGGTCCATGGATCAGTGGGAGAGAGTTGCCTGGTCAGATGAATCACGGTTTGTCATTCATCACGCCGATGGCCATGTCAGGATACTCCGTCTTCCAGGCGAACAGTTACTCCCTCAATGTACAGTAGGTCATACACAGGCCGGTGGTGGCGGTATTATGCTTTGGGGGACGTTCTCTTGGGCGTCTCTGGGACCGGTGGATGTGGTAGAGCAGACCATGAATGCTACAGGGTATCTGAACATCATTCCGGACCAGTTGCACCTTTACATGGCCACTGTTTTTCCAGCTGGAAATGGAATGTTCCAACAGGACAACGCCCCTTGTCACAAGGCTAAAATTGTGTTGGAGTGGTTCCAGGAACATGATGCTAAATTCCAGTTAATGTTCTGGCCGCCTAACTCACCGTATCTCAATCCGATATAACACATTTGGGATGTCCTGGGACGGCAGCTCAGAGTTCAAAGACCACCAATTCGCAATATCTCGGATTTGCGTGACCGTTGCTTAAAAATCTGGTACAATCTGTCTCCGGCCATCTACCAAGGAGTTGTGGCATCCATGCCAAGGCGGGTTGAAGCTGTGTTGCGCGCCAAAGGTGGGCCAACTCGTTATTGACAGGTGGTCATAATGTTTTGGCTCTTGAGTGTATGCCTGATGTATTAACAATTTTCACTATGAAAGTTTCTCTCCGTTGAAAAGAAACTTTCCGTAGAAAAAGTAGCTAACTATCCATTTATACAAATTAGGCATTTATTGCAGTCTATTTAATGATTTTTGTAAAGGAGATGATACAACAAACATGCAGCGATTTTCTGGCCTTCCAAAGTTTACTATCTACTTATATTATAAATCTAGATAATTTACGGACACTAATAGAAAACCGAAGTTTATTTCAACTTGTATTATAGTTAGTTATCTAATTGTACTTTATAACAATGTGTTAAATTTTTATGCTGCCTGTTTCATTCGTCATTCTAAGATCCAATGTGTCTTTAAAAAGCAATTTTCATGTATATAAGTGACTAAGAGTAAGAGTTTCAAATAAACAAAATAATTCAAAAATCTTTTGAAGATGTTTCTCATAATTGTGATAATACGCCTTATTGTAATAACACAGCCCTATATAATGGTGATTATACGCCTAAGAATCATCTATATCTCTCTACGTATCTTAGAAAACCATTTTTCTGAGCTGAATGAAAACATAGAACCTCATTTGATGACAAAAAGAGGGGGTCCAAGAATTATCATTGTTTGGACATTAGTAATAATATTACTTAAAAAATTAAAAATAAAAAACCTACTACTAGCGAATCGATCACTGAAGAAGATTTGTAGATGGAAAAGCTTTCGCTTCGAAGGAGTAATTTCGGGAAAATCTTTCTAAAATAGCATTTATGGATCCATTAAGAAAATTATTGCAACTTGTCAACTTGTCAATGGAGATCGAGTTTGGACGGATTTTTAAATTTCATGTTGAAAAAAATTATTACTGATCATTGAAAAAATTAATCTTCTGTGAATAAGTCAGGAAATAAACAGGACATTTTTATATGTGTATATTTGCTTAAAAGGAAATAAATTTGATTTTTCGAAAAATAAAACACGAAAATAGTTGAAAAATTACTTTTGGTTATAGAAAGTAGATCTCATTATGAACTCTATAAATTCTAATGGATAAATAAAATCTCAGTCAGAAAAAATTATACAATAAAGGCATAAATTATTAGATTATATAATAAATGCATAAATACCAAAAGCACATAAAATGCAATGCACCTGCTTTGTATTAATTTTTCAATGAGATATTATAAAGATGAAATATGAAAAATGAAAATGCTTCTTTGTTGAACGGAATAGCATTTTTAGTTAAGTATGTGATGTTTTGAAATATTTTATATGAATGAAATTAATTCTTTTCTTGCATTTTCCTTTTCAGGTTTTATGGTATATCCTATCTTTTATGTGACAATATCTCATCGCAATATAAAGGACAACAAGCTCATACGAGTGTGCAATAAATTAACTCTCATTTTTCTTATGATTTCACTTTGGGGCAATATTGTTATTGCAAACAGTCCAGTAGGTTATACAGATGTTCCTAATATGTATATATGGGTAAGTTAATATAAATTTGGATATATTTTTAATCTCAGTTTCATCGTAGTTAAAATAACACGAAGAATTTTTATGTTTTTGTTGAATTTTCCAAATGTCAGTCTATTAGTAGCTGTGCAATATGTTCGATTATTCTAAAAAATAGAATTAAGAGACACAAGTGTAGGACATCCTAGAATTTACAGGACACACAAACAACAATCTGAAAATTAAAAAAAAAAGCATCATAAGAAAAATTGATGTTAAGCTGCTATTATTGATTTGATTTGAACAATTTCAATAATCATTGGTTTCCTGTTTTTTCTTTTGTTTTCAATATAATTTTCATAATTTCGCATTTAGTTTTATACTTCGTTTTATTATTTAACATCAATTTAACCAAGTTTAATATTTGTCCTACGTACATAAATGAAATTTAACTATAATAATATAAATTATTACGCAATGAAATGATGTTATTTATTTTCTCTTTGAAATTCAATTCGTAGTGCAGTGATAGTACGCCTAGTTAGCCGGGAAGTCGACTCGAGTTTGATTCTCGTTGGTGACTTTCAATGCAGCTTTGAAATATAAATGAACTTGGTGGGGATAGTTACAAAATACTATCCATTCATTTTGTATTAGTGGTAGGAATATTTCATGTTATCTCATATAGGGTACAAAAACGTGAAGCAATTTCGTTTTGAAATGTTTATTTACGAATGTTGATGGTAAAAAGAGCTTATTATTCCATTTCTGCTTGGCCTCTCCAATTATTTTAGAATGTTTTGCTTGGAATGGGATTGAAATACAAGATGGATCTAGATCTACAAGATTATTTCTTTATCATACAAAAATATCTGCTGAAAAGATTTGTATTGAAAAAGAAGTTTTATCGGGGATTTATAACAAGTTCGGCGGAAAACTTTGAACATTCTGCGTTAATTGAATCTTGTGAGCAATGATGGCACTATCAATTCAACAATTACTAATAATTTGAAAAATGTAATTTTTACAAATTGCACAATCGAATAGAGGGAAGGATTTTAGAGGAAGAGGAAGATTAGAGGAAGCAATTAGTTGGAAACCATCCAATACTTTCCTTGTTTCCTATAATTCGTCAACGAATACATACTTGAATAGAAATGAATTTCTCTTACGTCATAAAGCTATTTTTACTGAGCAGTTATTTAATATTCATTGTTTTTCTGTTATTTAATATTCGTGGGGAAGGAATTTACTTAGAAGGAATTAATAATTGAAACTTAAGATGGTCATTTGAATGATAAGGCTGGTTTTTTTTAACTTCCTGTTAAGAACATTCTCATTAGAACCGACATTTTGGACATAAATTTAAATAAAACTTATCTACCGAAATCAATGAATAGATTGATTTCTGAGAACTGTTAAACATTCAACTTGGGCGCTAAAAAACGGTTTCAGCTACGGTGAGCAAGTAAATCGAGAAGGAATAATAGTAAGAAAGCATGTTGATAGAACCAGATCTGGCAACGGTCTCCCTAGAAGGCCATTTCTGTGCCATTACGTTTCTACTTCATTGAATTCTTGATACCCTTGGCTACATATGGGGACATTTAGTTTTTTGTAATTAGAATTACTATCATTAATGAAAGAACAAAAATTGAATTATTCACTGAGAATCTCTCAACAAGAAAAATACAATCTTATGATTTGGTTACACTGATAACGGTACGTACAATTAAGAATATGAAAATAGCGTCAAATAGTATTTCGACTGTCAGTGTTGTTGGATTATTTGAACAAATCGTTTATATTTGCTAAAAATAAGGAAATATATATTAAATAAATTAAGTTTTAATAATTAATGACCGGAATAATAATGGATCCCCGGAGTGTATGAAATCATTTCACTTATAAATTACAAACTCTGCGGCCACAAATGTGGACGTTATGGCTTATTGTGCTTTTTATATTTTTCCCGTATTTTTATTTTTTATTTACTTATTTATTTATCGTTATTATTATTATTATTTTGCTTTTTGAATTCCTATCAATATAAAATGAATAAATCGTAATGAAACGAAAAAATCATTTTTTTCTCACTATAAAATATCGGCATTCAAGAGGAAATATTTAAAATTAAAAAAAAAAAATTGCTAAAAAATATTTTTAATTTTATTATTTTTAATCTTTTTAAAATTTTTTCTCTGAATATCTACCTTCAAATTATTCTTTCTCGAAACTTTTCGGTCTTTTATTCCATTTCGTATCGTATTCATCCTATTATTGCACATACTACATCCTTTCAACATGTACATTTTTTTAGATGATTAAATTTTAGAAAAATCTACTTGCTTTCATAAACTTTTTCCATATTTGCATTTGCATAAAGAATTAGTTCTTTTTTAAATAAGGGATACTTGAAAAATCTCAATCTAGTGAAAGCCAAAAAGATTTTCTAGAAATCTAAATAAAATTCTAAGAAGAATTCTAAAAAAAAAAAAAAAATAATTAAAATTCCGCAAAATAATTTAATAATTTTAATTCTTTAAAATGAATTGTTTTCAAAATATTTGTTTATTGTTAAACATCTATAGTCCTAGTGTTCCATTTAAGTATGTCACAACATTACCTTCCGAGAGGAATTTTAGGGGTAAGAGTAAGTAATGCACCCTACCTTTGTGCGCCGTATGGGAGAAATGCAGGCAGACCGCACTGTTGCACTTATGATTGCTTCCACAAGTTTTCTAGAATATGTACATTTTATTTCCAATCCGAATAGATAATAATGTTCATTAATCACGTTAATTAATGAAACAATTCAATGAAGTCTCGGTACAAATTTGAATTCTACGACATTCGTATTAAATTATTCATTTGGCTTTCTTAGGGGAAATCTTTCCCTGTGGAAGGGGCAGCTCAATCCAGAATCCCTTAATCACCTTTTCTGCATCGAGAACCTACTACACTTGCCAAGTCCTCGTAGGACAGTAAAAATACTACTAAAGCAACATTAATCAGAAAGTAAATGTGCAAAACTTCTCACTCTACTTATTTAAATAATGTTCGTTACTACAGCATCGCAACAGTGCTACTGTCAAATCCCTTGCCTGCTATCGTAATCTTACTCTCCACGAGCCGATAGGATCTAGTCTATTCATTAACTAATTTAAAATGAATCAGCTTATTTCTCGTTTTACTATTAGATCTGAAGAAGCCCATCGAATACTCATTAAAGTATAACGTGAACCAACTCTGATTCTGGGGGAGCCTGATTTCAATGATTTAAGGTGGTAGCTTCAGTACAGATTCGAAGTACAGCGTTATCGGAAGAAATCCAAGTCAAATGTTCTTCAATTACCGGAAATAGTAAATTCTACTATAATATTTGTTTTAGAATGTTTAAAATGAACGAAAAAAAATCTAAAAGGAATAAAAAAGAGTACTGTAGGACTTTTACGAATAGATATTTTTGGAGTGTATATCAGTTGAAGATAGGGGATTAAAAAGAAAAAAAAAACTGTGAATGAAAATGTGAATGTTCTTTTATAAACCTGCTGAACTCTTCTTATGTTTGGGAAAACTGCAACATGAATCATTTGAAAGGAATTAAATTTGTTCCCTATATAATTTGCAGTATTTCAAACAAATGAATAAATTTACTGAAAAAATAATCAAGATTTTTACGAGCTAAAAATCACTGTAGGATTTCTTTCTAGTCTAAAAGTTCAGCTGTCTTACGTACTGGACGTGTGTTACCTACTAATAAAACACACATGGAGTTGTCTCAATAGGTGACATGTAAAAAGAGCATAGAGAAATACTTTTAGAATTATGTGAATGGCTTATATGAATTCAGTTGTATGACGCTTACCAAGGAATACCTAATATAAAAGATATAGCGATCACTGTTGAGAACATCCACAATTTTGAGCAGCTGTCATCCACCATGATATACAATAGAACCATCAGCTCTACACTGAAGTGACAAAAGTCATGGGATAGCAATATGCAAATTTTCAGATGGCAGTAGCATCGCGTAGAACAGGTATAAATGCGCAGTGCTTTCGCAGAGCTTTCATTTCTGTTCAAGTTATTCATGTGAAGAGGTTTTGACGTGATGATGACCGCACGACGGGAATTAACAGACTTTGAACGCCGAATGTTAGTTGGAGCTAGACGCATGGGTCATGCCATTTCGGAAATCGTTAGGGAATTCAACATTCCCAGATCCACTGTGTCAAGAGTGTGCCGAGAGTATGAAATTTCAGGCATAACATCCCACCATGGACAGCGCAGTGGTCGACCGCCTGCACTTAACGACCGAGACCGGCGACGTCTGCAAAGAGTCGTAAATTCTAACAGACAAGCAACACTGCGTAAAATAACCGCAGAAATCGATGTGGGACGTACAAGGGACTTGTCTGTTAGAACTGTGCGGAGAAATTTGGCTTTCTTGGGCTATTCCAGCAGAAGACCGACTCGAGTGCCCTTACTGACAGAACGACATCGCTTGCAGCGACTCTCGTGGGCACGTGAGCATATCGGTTGGTCCCTAGATGAATGGAAAACCGTGGCCTGGTCCGATGAGTCACGATTTCAGTTGGTAAGAGCTGATGGTAGGGTTCGAGTGTGGCGCAGACCCCACGAAGCCATGGACCCAAACTGTCAGCAAGGCACTGTTCAAGCTGGTGGTGGCTCCGTAATGGTGTGGGCTGTTTTTTCATGGCATGGACTTGGTCCTCTGGTGCGACTGGACCAAACATTGACTGGAAATGCTTATGTTCAGCTACTTGGAGATCACTTGCAGCCATTCATGGACTTCATGTACCCAAACAACGATGGGATTTTTATGGATGACAATGCGCCATGTCACCGGGCCACAACTGTTCGCGATTGGTTTGAAGAACATTCTGGACAATTCCACCGAATGATCTGGCCACCTAGATCGCCCGACATGAATCCTATCGAGCATTTATGGGACATCATCGAGAGGTCTGTTCGTGTCCAAAATCCTGCACCATCAACGGTTTCACAATTATGGACGTCTATTGAGACAGCATGGCTCAATACTCCTGCAGAAGACTTCCAACGACTTGTTGAGTCCATGCCACGTCGAGTTGCTGCATTTCGCCGGGCGAAAGGAGGGCCGACACGATATTAAGAGGTATCCCATGACTTTTGTCACTTCAGTGTATAAAGGGGATGATCTTGATACTATAAGCTTGCATTTTGACTATATTGTTAATTTCAACTTGCATTATTACATTGCAAATTTTTTTAATTTGTTGATATGCAGTTTTTTGTCGTTTCGATACACTTTGATTTTCGATGAGAGTTTACTTCTGGCAAATAAACAACACACTACAACAAACCTGCACATCCATCTATACAGTTTGAAACGAGGTTCAGAGGGCATTGTTCAGCTTATGCATGCTTTATAACTCTGAAAATCGTACAATTCGTATTTCTTAGATTAAAATTAATTCCTAAATAACTTTAGTCTTATGATATTTATATTCTTATTTTTAATTATTCGTATATTAATCAAGGTTTTGACAGATATTCTATGCATATCTCTCTTTAGAATACGTTATTCTTATATTCAATTTTAGTATGCATTAGTTTGTATTAATCATGCAATTTCTATGGAAAGCATTTCGTAGTGCTCAGAAATTTCTCTTTCATAAGCATTTTAGTTCATTTCATTCAAAACTCTTTCGAGATTAAATTGTTTTAAATTTATTCATGTTTGATTTGATGTTTACTTAACTTCTATTTATTTATGTTTTTGTACGATATTACGTGTACATTTTGTACAATTTATTCCTGTTTGTTACTCATGACTTTTTATCATGATTCATCTAAATTTATGATGAAGTTCATTCATTTGTATTATTCATGATTTGCGATGTGTACATAGAAAATTACAACTTGAACAGAAAATAATTATTGCAATAAATTATTATAAATTTCCAAACCTTCACTGTGATGATAATTAAGAAAATAATTGTAAATTTGAATAAAATGTTAAAACAAAAATTCCTGAAATAATAATAATTAATCAAAAAATCCTCAATTCATGAAGAAGCTCATTCATGAAATAAAAAGTAGGGCAGCGTCAGCTACACGTTGTGGCATGCCATACATCAAGTAACTCAAAATCTCTTGGACCCCATTGATTATTACACAAGGTTATGACATAAAAACAATAAATTTTTCTAAAATAAAAAAGAATTTTTTTAAAGTTTTTTATGAAAGAATAGTGAATATTCTATGTGTATTAAAAATAAAACACGTCATTAAATATCATCCTATCCTTACAATTGTATTACAAAGAGAATTTAAAAAGGACATATTATATTTGGGCATATTGGAATTGCATGCTAATTGTGTGAAAATTTTGTAAATTTCCACCTGCGCCTGTTGGATTAGCTGCAAAATTAATTTTCTGCATTCAGTGCTATTTACTTGAATAAAAAGAAAATTTGAATGAAACATATACTAAAAATATTGAAAGATCGAAGTTAACTCATAAGAATCATTGCTCTCTCTTAACAACTGGTTAAAGCTGGATTTTTAACTGCAAACTCTATCTCTCTTATAGGCAAATTTTTGAGCCAAATTGTTTTGATCCTTCTTCTCATTATTTTATTAAGTGTATTTCTACCAAAAACTGTAGAGGCAAAAAAACCGCTTTATTCGCTGACGTGGTTTTTTTAAGGTGATGCGAAAGTAAAATGCATATAAAAGGATATATTAATCGTATGATGTATTAAGGAAGTTTGCATATTAGTATTCCCCGTATACCACAATTTTGTTTCACGCGAAAAAAGTTTAGTTCAAAATATTTACTGAGGAGGGGGAGTGAGGAAATTAGTGTGAAATTTGATATTTACCTTATCATGATTTACAATTGAGTTCAATACGTCCACCATCATTTTCGAATATTGAGCGCATTCGCTGTAGAATACTCGATGTCTCATGGAGCAGCATATCAACGGGAGCTGCCGTCATTTTTCCGAGCTAAAAAGAACTAAGTATTTTCTCTAAAAACTTATGATTTGAGGTAACTCCACAACGAGAAATTACAGAGTGGGAGACATGGTGATATTGGAGGCCATTCATATCTGCTACGCCCGTTCAAAGTAGGATCGATTCCAAACTGTAACTCTATCGTAAATCTCCATGTATTGTGGGGCACCCTGAAGCATGAAAACGGTCATGTCTAGTTCATTGCATTCATGTAGGTTAGAAAGGACAATGGTGCATAATAAATTATAATGCATGCACCTCTTACAGTGCATGAAGTAAGCGTTTAGGCCCATGGCATAACGTTTTTCAAAGATGAAAATACAAATCATGAACCTTCTGAATCCATAAGACACGGTGACTTTTTTGGCTACAGTGGTTCTTTAGCGTATTAAAAATATCTGGTTCTTTGAATTTTGAGAATTAATTACTTCATCTAGAAAGAAATGTGCCTGATCCGTCCATAAAATGCTAAATAAGAACGTGTCATCTTTCTCCATTTTCCAAAAGGTCTATCGTGCAAATACTTCGTGTTTTGGTCCATTCCACGGAAGCAATTGTTTAACATGTTGGATTTTCAAAAGTGTGGAGGACTTTCCAAAGTGTACAGATATTCCTGATTCAATTCCTATGACACCAGAGAAAAAATTGAAAACATGACCAATGTATTTTTTAATCACAATAACATCATATATTGTATTTATTTTTGCTTATTAAAAATGTGTATGTAGTATTCAATAATGTTTTTACATTCAAATTCTACGAGTATATCGTGTAAATAATATGCACATAAAACTTTCATGAAATAATCCCTCTAACGTCAAGATTTTTTAAACTACTTTTTTTTATTCGTGTCACATAAAATCTCGCCCCAAGGTGAATATTAATCTGCAAATTTGATGTTTCTCTGACATATAAATGCTTTTTTATTGCATTTTTCTTCCGTACCGAACTCTTGAAACATGCTGTATACCAAAATTACAACTTCAACAACAATTCAACTATTGCAATTCCTGTAACAATTTCCGAAAAATAAAGAATCTGCAGAGATTTGGTGTTGAGTGAAATTTAAGTCGACAGAGAACATGAGACAATAGAGCCGGAGAATAGGTCTCGGCTGGTGCTCAAGGCATTCAAGGCATTCAAGGTCCTGGGATTTTAATATCAGGTATCTTTCGACACATCCAATTTAGTGCCCAACTGATTGTTATATCGAGCTCTTAGCAGTGTTGCTTGAATTCTAGCTCCCAGGTTAAATGCATTTATATTGTCTGTAATCATTTTTTTTCTTTTTCTTCATTTTCAGGTGACTTCAGTGTTAACAGAACATTTCATTGGTACTTTTTTGTTCATATCAGGACTTCTTATTTCTCAACAAACGATAACTGCGATTTGGTGGCTTCTTCCTGATACTGAGAAGAGAGATAAATACATAAAAGCAGCCATCTTAGTGATTATCTTCGTTCTCTTATTATCTGGTATGCATTTTACTTACAATTAAATAACTCATTACAAATTTCATTACTCTTTCTTCGGCTCATTTAATGTATTAAACGTTTTGGTATTACTATCTACACTAATGCATAAGCATTCTTAAAAGTAATGAATAATTCTTAAAATTCTGTAGGACATTATAAACAAGTAAACCTTTAAAGATTTTTTTCTAAAAAGGAAACACTCATAAACCTTAAACAAAAATAGCATTTCAATATCAAAAATGCAGTACTATAGGAAATTTTATATTAAATTAAAATGCAGTTAAAGAATTTTGCTATCTTTAAAATAAGCGAAATTATAAGCAAAACAATGCAAAAAAGGAACTTAAAACTAGTTCATTGAACAACATTTGCAACCTTGTAATTTCCTTTGGTGGTTTAGGACCAGAATTGATCATCGTCTCAGATTCAGTAAAATTGGGGACAAAATGTATGATGATATCCTTGGTCCATCCTACTCAGACAGACATTATTGATTTGTATAAACTTTCATCCAGTAGTCATACAATTTTAAAATTTAGGTAACTTTGGAGAACATTTTATATTCAACACAATTTACATGATTTTTTTCTTAGAAAAACTTTCAGGAATTATTTCTGAAAGGAAAACATTTGTAAATCTTAAACTAAGAAAGAAAGCATTTAAACGTTAAAAATGCAGTACTATAGAAAATGGAGTGTTAAAAAAGCTTTTTATTTTTTTAAGTAAAGATACTTTTTTTTGGATTTTTACCTATATGTGCTAATCCTATAGAACTTTTACTGAATATAAATTAATATATACTAAATATAAATACATGTTAGTTCCTAATAATAACATGCTGGTAATCTTTCATAACTTAAATTTACCTCATATAGCTCCTATTTATTATTTACAAAACTGTTGATGTGTGTTTGTATTTTAGTTTAAATTTAAATAATCTATTCTAATACATTTTTATATTATTTAGCCCTATATTCATTCTACGTAGTAATTTTAGAAGAACTTGGTCCTGATCCTACAAATCTTGAACCCATGAAATTCAAGTTCTATGATTTATCTAAAGTAGTAAGTTCATGACTGTTTCCTTGATATTATATGCACTGATTTATTTACCAAACTCAATTATTTACGTTCTTTATGTTAGGCAAGAGTAACTGACAAATAGTGTTTTCTTCTAAGTGTTATACAACTCTAGTTTCCAAAGCAAAATAATATCATAACAAAGCAAAATACACATTAAAATAGCATTCCCACCAGATACTAAGATCGCACGTCGCAGGAAGTCAACTAATCAGAAGCCTCAGTAGGAAGAATATCAGCTTATCACTACTTTTTACAACTACGTTTTATGAATTTTCGCCTCAATCTCCAAGATCGCCATCAAGCTCTTATTAAATTGAAATCGGCATTGGAAACTGTTTGTCTGCTGTATTTTCAAGAAACTAAAGCACTTTTTCTAATAAATCAAAACTAATAAAATATTCTAACTTAAAATATTAATAAAATGACTATTTGACGAAAATTAATAACTAATAATGTATTTACATAAAAATTTCGAAATTATATGCAAATATTTAAAGTTTCGTGAACATTTAAAGATTCTGTCTGGTAAAATTTAATTTGAAACATCCGAAAGAACATATTTTCTTAGAAATTTTCATTTTAATATATAATGTAAAATATATATACAAAATAATATAGAGAATAATTTCACGTTTTGCTTTGAAAATTATTTACAAATGATGAAGCATCTTTGTAACGTAAAAACAATATTCCAAATGAATTTTTTATTCAAATGGAATCAGCATGAATAAATTTCCATAAAGGATTTTCTAATATGCTTTATGGAAAATTTAAATGCTGCCAAGAATTATTACATATAAAGATTTTTTTAGTTACTCATCAGTAGGACAACATAAACCCTTTGCTTTGTTCCTTTCAGTTTTTACTCTAGTTCTTTCATTTAAGATATAAATATTTAATAAGATATAATAATAAATATTTTCTAAGAGACGACTTCGTTTAAATGTATTAAATGCCTTTCTCTTTGCAAAAGTAGGCTGCAATAAGAACGCATTTATTCCGCATTTTCGAATAGAAACTCTTTTTAATGGGTTTTTATTTTTCTTTCATTTCTCAATCTATCTTGTGAAAAAAATGTGAATTTCTTTAAAAAATTTATTTACATATGTCTTATGAAAAATATCGCAATTAGTGTGGCCCTATTTTGATCTGTGAGATCTTTCAAAAATTCGATCTCGCTAGAAAGAGAATTTTGTTTGACATCATTATCTTGTTTAAAGTAGCACGAATCAGCAATACATAACCTCAATGTATTATTATATTAATATTAATTTTAGCATTCAAAATTCTGTATTGAATTCAGTGTTAACAAAATATTTGTTTCACCAACACAGTCTACTTTCCAAAATGAAGTTTCATTAAAACTCAATTTTTTAAATGCCGAAAGATGTTTAAAATTGATCATTTTATTCTATTACTTACAATAGGAGTGAAAATGAAAACAAAATAATAAACAAATCCCTTCAATCTATTAAAGGCTTTTTCAGTGAGACTTGAATTGCCTCTTTGTGGATTAGTGTCCATTTGCTCGTTCCATTCAATTACCACATCCACTGACATAACTTGCCGCTGTTTGTTAGCGAGCATCTTAAGTACTGTGCCCTCTACATTACTCAGTTTTCAAAGAACATATAAATACATTTGGATTTTGTAAACTCAAATTTCTTGGAAAAAAATTGATAGCTCTGCCAGATAATATTCCAGTCATGACCTACACATAATAATATAAGTTTCAATTAAATTCTCGACGGACAAGATGTGATATATCCTTGTAAGATGCTCATTGACACTGATATATTTCAGTTTTCTTTATTTAACTTAATGAAATGACTTATGTATAACGTGATTCAACTATGAATCTTCCAAACACAAGTTTAATTTTCTTTAATTATGTAAATACATTTATTATGGTTTGATAAACATCTGTTTTTGCCTTTCTAGTATTCTCCAAATCATGTGCTCACTTCATTCAGCGAATATATCTTCTGCGTTTTGCCCATCCTGGCGTTGCTGAATCACTTTAAAGATTTCCAAAGAGTGTCTTTTCGCTTAGTTTTACGACACAAGTCCTGCATGGCAGAATCCTCTGAACCTATGACAATCATCTAATTCAAAGTCATCTTCGAAGAAGATTCATTGTATTAGTCATTTATAAATGTTTCAGAGAATTTTGCTAAAACTATTTAATTTATTAGATTTAAAAGAGCTTTTTAAATCAAAGGTAACATTTCTTGAAGAAGTAGAAGAAAAGACCGAACTTTAAATTAGGAATATCAATATGATTATTAGTACTGTCAATAGAATTTTAGTATTTTTTGAAATGCTTTTGAAAAAAGGTTTTCTATAAATAGGATTAAAAATAAAAAGTAATCATTTTTATTACTTTTTATTTTTATTGCTTTTGATTCGGAAAAGATTTATTTCCGAATCAAAATATTAAATTTGTTAGGCTCCACATGTAATATTCCCATGAAGAAGAAACGTGCGTTTTTTAAAAATAGTTACAGATTTGTAACATAAGATAAAATGTCACATAATTCGAAATAAAATGGAATTTCCAGTTTATTAAACTCTTAAAGGATACTTTCGTTTCCAATTCTAATATGGAATCTGTTGCTGGGAGATGAGTGCATCAACAACAGAAATTGATGCTGCTTTATCACCTATTGCTGATAGATGAGTGTTAAAAATAAAGAAAGATGTTTTCAGATGCCAGATACTTTGACCTGAAAATAATTCACCAAACAATATAAATGGAATAGTAGTGATAGAAATTGATAGTTCATCAGAGATAACCTATGAGCAGAGAAAGGTATTTATTAAAATAAAACGGAAAATATCTACAGTTAGACATCCTCCAAATGTAAATTTTGAATTAAGGTCTTTCATAAATTGAAATTAAATCTTGAAGGAGTTGATTGAGTTCTTCCTGATTAAAATCTGGATCCATCTACTTGAAAAATGAAATCTGGAGTATTAAATATCATAATTTGATATTTTTCTGATTGAATCTGATTTTGAACTAGAGGCAGCTCAATGAAGATATTTTCTAGTAGATTTTTTTTAATTTGGGAATTAATTATCAAAACTTATCTAGTTTTTCATACTGCTTGAAACATAAAGGTTGAAGAAATAAATGAAAGCCGGCATATTTAAAAATAAAATTATATGCATTCAAATGTATTAAAATAGATTAAGGTGCCTTTTTTAAGTATCTATCAATTAAAAATATTCATTAAAATTGTTCATTATCTATACTTATTTAGGAGGAATTGATTTGTGATAAAGTTTTTATCAAACCATTTGGTATGTTTTAGTGTAAGTCATTGTGTTAAAGAAAAAACTTTTTACTTTGAGTTATTTCACATATGAATACTATTTTATGTAAGGATTGAGTAAATTAACATGTAACTAACAATTTATAACATCATTTTTTTGCATTTTTATAAATTACCTTTGACTGACAAAATTATTATTTATTTGCGTACAATAAATTAAAAAAAAATAAGCAAATGATTTCTGTTTCATTTCTTTTTTATTTTTAAAAAAGACTATTTTCAAAATGTCCCATGAATAAAAATGATTTAATCAGAAACAATAAAATGAAAATGAAATGAAAGATCAAGTCAAAAACTCGAACAAAAAAATGTTGTTTTGTCTTTTATTAAACCAAAAAAATAATTAATCTGACAAAAATGTAATTTATTAGGGATAAACAAAGTCCTGAGTTATTAAAATTAAGATATTCATTACATTCCTGCTTGATGCACTGGATAAAACACCAATACAAAAATAAATCTTTATATCTAGAAAATACGTAGAAAAAAACGAACTATGTAAGTTAAAATGAAATTTCTTAATAATGACAATGCATAATGGGGTCAAAAGGGCATCACTGGTCTAAAAGGTCCATCATTGTTACCCAGTACCATGAAAAAGCTAAATCATCAAAATATTGAGCCTTCCAATTAGTTTAAAAAAAAGCAAATTAAGTATCTTAGACTAAATTCACTCTTTCGTAAAAAAGAGAAGCACTGTGAAAAAAATATTTGCTTTTAATGAATTGATTATAAATATAGCCCAATCTCATATATTGACATGATTAAATATTCAAGGCTATAGGGCTCATCAATAATTAGCAATTACAAGGTGAATGTTTAAATCAATTATTGGTCAAAACTCTTCTGGAAGTAAAGAATGCTTGTATATGTCTGTGTAAGGAGTCTGTTTTTATCTCACGTTGAGATACATTCTGCCAGGCATTCCTTAATTGTTGCTCCAGATCTGCAACATTTTTGGCGCCCAACGCTGGTGCTCTATCATATCCTAGATATGTTGAATTGGCTAAAGACCTTGTATGGACAAACCAAAAGAAGAACGAACAGCACGGATTTAATACGGACATGCTGTTCATTTAATGTTAGGCAGTAGTTTGTTGCAAAATGATAATAGTATTACGTTTTATTTATTTATTATTTTTTTTTTGCCAAAGTGTATAAGAAAAGTAATAATTTTTAAACATTGAACATTCGTAATAGGAACATTATAAGGACATAAAAATGTATTCAAAAAAAGACATTTATATTAAAAATTTTACAAATTTGGAAGATGTCTTCAAAAGTATTTGGTTTAAGTAAAATATAATAAGACGACCAGGCGATATCTGTATTGAAACATACCAATATTCATTAGGTTTTAGGATAGCCATGGATAATATTTACAACTATTTGAGCAGCACTGAAAAAGGTAAATAGAAAAAGAAAATCCTGCAAAATTCTCGAATCAGGAGATATAAATATAAAAGAAAGTGTTGACGAATAACAGAAAAAAAGCATAACTTAAAAAATCACTCACTGTACTACAATGATATTTAAAGAGATTAAAAGATTTTTCAAATTTTATCGAAAAGCACTGTATAAAAAGTAAAACAATACTGTACATTTCTAATTTCGAATACGTTATCGTATATGGGCAGTGTATATGTGATGTTATCATATATGAGCAAGTGCATATATGACGTTATCGTATATCTGTTACCAGGTGGTGCATATGGACGAAAAGACTTTTCATTGGCATTTGTCACTTTCCACATTTCTTTAACATTTTTGGTGGCATTTGACACTTTTCTTGAATTCAGACAACTTGGTAAATCTAGCGGTGGATTATTTTTGGACAATTCCGGGATATTAAAAACTAAACAGCAAAGTTTAGATGATGGAATAAGACACGAATTGTAGTTAGAATAGCAGAAGAACAGTCTCAAGTGCAGAGTGCTAGGCGCTGAAACGTGACTGTGTTCTGGAGCGAGCCAAGGATCAACTTTCGTGCTCTAACTTCCAAAAAAGAGATCCTTATGGGAGGGAAAATGCCATGGCCTGGTAAGACATCATGTTGAATCGGGGCACAAACCCCATGTCTTTTCCAGTGGGTCTGTGAGTGCTGTGAAGTATAGGGATAAGATCTTGCAACAATATGCTCACCTTTTCCGGGATGCCGTTGGCTCTAATTTCTTTTTAATGTACGAAAACTTACAAATTTCTGCAGAAACAGGATATTTTCCCGATTGATTCACCAACTAGATATCCAGCTCTCTAGAGCATGTCTGGTATCTTTTGTGAGAGTAATTGCAACTCGTCTTACACCTTCGAGAACCATTATGTACCTATAAATGGGTTTGCTGGACGAGTAGGACCAACTTTCTCAGGAATTTATAAATTATTTAAACGCCAATATGGATAAATATTGTGAGAGTTGTATAATTGTAAGAGGGGTCCTACCCCCTATTAAGTATTTTTGCTGTTGAAGTTGGCATGCTCTGTTTATAACTTCTGGTGCTGAAAAATCTTACGCATATCATGCGTATGTACCATAATTATTGTATGGCTCTTTTTCACTATATCAACCGATGTTCATACCTAATTTCATTAAAATATTCTCATTAATTGTATAGGTAATCGACCAAAAGTGAAAATTCTGCTGACTCTGTTCCTCGGTGTATTTAAATTTACGTGTTTCTAGAATGCTTATTAAACACTGGTATTTTAAGATACTATCCCTTTTTCCTACAATTTATTATTCCTCTTGTAGTATTTTTGTATATATTTGACATACAACATTAACATATTTTTATAAACTAAAACAAACCCATTACAGGCACAAAATTAGTATTTTGTAAAATTCTCACGAGTAGCAATTTGAAGTGTACTGACTCTTACTATTTTACCCACGTAACTTGCATAGAACAAACATTATAATGCATGCTAAACCGGAGTCGTTAGAAACACGACATTACTTTATTTACTCCTTCACCCATTGTCACCCACGTCATTTGTCCAAGATGAAAGGCAACCTCCGTTAAGGTAGATATGCTTAAACACCTTTGTGTAACCGATACTGTCGAACAATTAAAACACAAAATATCATACATTTAGTAGTGTTACAATGCCACGCTAACACTCGAAAAGCATCTAAATGGTTTGCCAGAGCCATGCGACTGAGATTCTTTTTATCTAGTGTTATCATCCCATTTTGAAATGGCAGAGTACAATCGACACATATTTTGAGATTCGTCATTTCTGTGCAAATTATAGTCCGTTATATGTAGGTTTTCAGTGAGTTTTAGTAATGTTTCTTGAACTAATACGATATCAGAATTATGAGAAGTTTTTAAAATCAAGGAGTTTACACAGAATGCCTCATGCATTACAATAACGAATGTTTAAACCAGTGAATAACAATAACCATGAACCTTTACCTTACTGTGAAAATATTTTAGCTTTTAAGGTCTTTATTGGGAGCTTCATTAAGAATGTTAGATTGATGAGGAAGATTTAGATTTTGTTGTTGGAGATGAGGGGTTGACGAGAGGAATTATCTGTCAGTGCGCTTGTGAAAGACACAGTCTGAGGGAGAGTACGGGCAACAAAAGTGTTATGCGGATCGATAGAATTTGGTTGTGGGTTTGGGAAATTTGGAGGAACCTCTCCAAGATGCGATTCTCTGATGTTCTATAAAATATATATATCTACCCTTAGTGAGATATATAAGAGTATTGAATATCCTTTTATTGTTTATTCTATGCTCTATCTAATGGTATATTTTGTTCACATGGGTTTGCCGAAACTTTTAGAAAACCGATAGAAACATGGAATTCTACAAAATATAATTTCCAAACAATTAATGCACAATATTACTGTCAACAACTTGATATTGTGCACTAGAACCTGGGTTAGCGAATCGGAAAGATGTTATTATTCCCCATGATAACGCAAAACCTCACGTTTCAAAGTTATCCTTCAAAAAACTGGACAAGTTGAAATATGAGGTTCTGCCTCATCCATCCTATTTACCAGACTTATCTCCTACTGAAAGCCATTTCTTTAAACATTTGGAATAGTTTTGCCAATCACGAAGCTGTCAAAACAACCATTACTGAATTTATAGATTCTAAATCAAAAGCGTTCATTGAAAACTGGCTTAAAAAGCTTTGTGATTTATGGCAGAAGTCCATTGGTGCAAATGGAGCATATTTTGACTAAATACGTTCAAACAATTTGTGTTTGTGACCTTTAAAAAAATTGTGTACTCAAAATGTTCATTTCATATGGAACAACCCAAAATAATTACTTCTTGATTTTTATTCAAAAATTTCCAATCCTTTTGAGCCCTTTTTTCATCTTAATTCTAGAAGCACTATTTTTACAATTGAGTTGAATTCTCAAAATCTATTAGAAATTAAAGTATTAATTATGTAAAAGGAGGTATGGAAATTAAATTTCTAGCTTATTCATGTAGCCTCTGGCACTGCTCCCCATGGTGCACCTTTTGTAAAGATCCCAAAACTGTCTTTAAATGAAAAATGGCTTATGCCAAAATATTGGAGTTGGAAAACAGATCTCAGTTGTGAGAGTTTTGTACATTACTTTATATGTTGTTATTTACATGTAAAAAAACGATTTATTTTTAGTCATTAAGAATGATAAATATTAATTTTTTAATCTGCCTCTATTAATAAATAGATATATAAAAATTAAGTATTATTATAGTACTAAAATATTACTAAGTTATTAAATTAATAGTCTTACTATTAGGATTAAATACTTATTTGATACTGAAATATGACTTTTCTTTTAAAAAATAACAGTATTCTCAATTTCGGATGTAACTAAATTTCATTATATCTTACTTCCCATTCGTGAAGAGTTATTCTTATTAAGCATAGCTATTAAGGCAGAGCTTAAAAAAAATTTCCGATATTCTTTTTCGACGAGAATGGTTTCAAAAACATATGTACAAAATTTCAATAAAGATCCCCCAATTCCCCTATTTGGATTTAATATATATTGGATTTTAAATATACGAAATTAGCTGAAAATCTAATTTGAAAGCTGAAATTTCTAATTTCAGATCTTTGCTTCCAGCTAGTGCAAATTAGTACAATGCATGTTAGAGTAATCAATAAATATCGTTTAGTTCCATTTTTAAGTCTTAAAATGGAGGCACTTAAAAGTATAATTAGTTTGAATAGAAATAAGAAGATAAATAATGAGTTGTTCTTTAGATAGATACATAAAAATATGAAGTACATTTAAGATTTTATTCTTACATGATGTTCTGGATGCCCATTGTATCCCTTAATATCGCCTTTCTTATGTCCTGCATATGTAATCTTTAGCAGACAGTATTTAAACGAATGGTTGAAATAATTAGAGAAAGAATGTATGATGGCGACAAAAATTGTATCAGCTGTTTTCAACTTCGGTGACATTTATGTTATAAATGTTTTTATCCAGTTGTGTTAATATAATCGTTATATATTATCTTAAAATTAATTTGATGCAAAACTTGTTCCATTTTTTTAAATATCAAATTATCTTAGAACAGTCAAATGGTTTTCGATTCTATGATTAATCAAATGTACCTTTATATAGCTCTTACAATACATATCTTTAATATCCACTTGATAAAAAATGAGCACATAGAAACTATTGTCCATTTTAAGACTTAAAAGTCGAACCAGAATATATTTATTGATCATTCTAAAATGTTTTACTTAAGTTTCCGCGCTAGCGAGAATTGGTGGACCCACTAAAAAGTGAAAAATTACACCATTTCCAGCTTATTTTGACTACAAATTAGAGTAAGAGATTACTCTAAAATATTTCTCTTAAATTTATTATATATTCTTTCAACTTTATCGCGATAGCGAGAAAAAAAATCTGTCAAAAAGCCTGTTAAAAAGTCATCAAATTCAGAGTTTTTATTATTTTCAGCTAATTTCGCATATTTAGGACCCAAAGTTGAATTAGAAGATAGTTATTGATTCATTTGAAATCTTGTACATATATTTCGCAACTTTTTCATGCTAATGGAAAAAAATTAATTAAAGAATTAATTTGACAAATTAGTAATTAATTAAATTCATAATATTTAATTTAATAAGATAAATAAATAAATTTAATTTTATGCTCTGCCTTAACAGCTATAGAAACTTTGTACCTTTTTGGAGACATGCCATTCGTTTCAATGCTTATTATAAATATGCATGTGAGCTTGTGTAACATATGTTTAATGTTCAACTTTATTCCAGCATGTAAAACCAACCTCTCAAACATCTTGCAGGGTATTTATACTAATTTCTGCTATTTCGAATCCTACGGCTTACTTTGCCCTGAATATAAGGCTCTATTAAAAATTTTGTAGTAAAATATGCTTAGAATTTCAGAATCCGGAAAGAAAGAAGATGCTATTTTAACCAATTCAGATTCAAATGGCAAATAAGTACTTTTCAATCAATAGTACTCCGTAAAATACAAAGTTCATAAATTCTGTTTATTTACTACTCGCTAAGTCTTTAAAGATAGTTGATATATTTCAATGCGTTGAAATACACGTTTGTTTTTGTAAATCATGTATGTGAGTTTATTTTAGCAACGGCTTTTCATTTCGATATGGAGATAAAACACACCTGGGGAACACCTTGGAATGCTCTTTGCATGTTGACCAGCATTTAGCTTAAATGGATGAAGCAAAATTTCCCTTTAATGATGCTTTGAAACAAAGAGTTTTTATTAATATTATGCAGAATCATTTAGTGCATCTTAAGAAAGTCAAATAAGTACCAAAAAATAATTCAACAATTTTTCTTTTTATTAGATAAATGTGCTTTAATAACAGTGTGATAACAATTTTAATAGACTTTCCCTAAGAGGATTGAGTTTTCGTACTTGCTGAAATGCCTCCTAGGAGTAGTAGGAAAATCATCTGTAACTTCACTCATTTTAAATCTTTAAAAATCCAATTTCTGATTTGCAATGAAGATTTTCAATTCTTCCGAAGCTGTTTTCTATTTTTTATTTCTAAGATGAATAATTTAAAATTTTCTGTTATTTATTTTTGTATTATTCTGTTGTATTAGTGTTGTTAATATTACTTGAGAATTAATTCTGATATAAAATTATTCTGCGTCAAATATAATAAGATATGACTAAATTGAAATGAACCGTCTATGCAAAATATCGATGCCATATGCTTTAACTATTCCTCCGTTTCACAAAGGATCCTTAGATAAAAAACTTGAATGGATGACATTTGTAAAGTCCTACATGATTGTGGCTGAACTGATACATTCCTGTTAGATATGATGAATTTCCTCATGAGATAGGCTTGAGCTTGATGCTGGGGACAGGATCTTCAGGTTCCATCGTACAAGATTTGTGCCGTAGAACTATGCGCAAAGAAACTTTCTGAAGATATTTGTAGAAGAATCCGAAATTTACAATTGATAAAATGCAAATGCTATATTCAGTAGTAGAACAGATCAGACGACTTATGGTATACTGAAAAGAAAAAAATAATGCATTTTTGAAAATAAACCCATAAAAGTATTCATCTACTAATGCTAATGTATAAATATTTAATAATTGGTTAAAAAGAACCAAAAGCAGTAAAACCTAAAAAAATAATCATTTTTATTTGACATTATATAGTTGCACTCTGATGTTATATAGAAAAATAAAATTGAATCAACTAAAAATACATGAGCAGGATATCGTTGACTTTCAAAAGGGAAATTTCAAATCGTATAAAGTATTTTTATATACAATATAAAGTAAGTTTCCACAAACGTAAAAATATGATAAAGAAAGAAAGAACTCTTTTCCAATGTTTTTTTTACACGTATCCTTCTTTTAAATTCAACATAAATGAAATAAATCTTCTATTAATGAAATTTAAATCTATTTTATGCCACTCAATTTCAGAATGCGATTTCAAATCGTTTTCATTAATTATTGCAAGTTTAATTTAGATATTTTTCCAACTTACCTCGTAAATGTTTTAAGAGATTCAAATCAAAAAACCTTAATAAGGTTTCGATGAGGTGAACAATCACGCAAGGGGTCTAGACATACCTTATCATTATAGAACAATATATTCTAGATAATTGTCTTAGTTCCAAAAGTTTTAAATTAAATGAACTTAAATTAATTCGTTTTATGGATTTTTACTTGACTGCTTAGGGTTTTTCTTTCAATAGTAATAATTTAACTACTAAGAAGTGTCAGCGAAAAACATAAGTAAACAAATCGCACTCCTTTTATTAAAATGTACATTCTAATCCATAAATAGAATCCATGAATTTCAGTGCCTTTTTCTATAGTAAATCAAGACATTTTATTTTACTTTTTGCTATCGTGAGACCCTTGGTCCTTAGGGAATTGTCTTTCACATCAAATTTATCGGCAATCAAATACCTTTTAAAATATTTTTTCAACAAATTAATTATATATTTTCATATTATATATTAGTCATATTTTCAATAAATTCATGCTAGCTTTCGACCGACCTTGCTGGACAGAACCTTCTTGTATTTGACAGTAGCGCAGAAATTCAATTTGTTCAACTCTGAGCTGGAGTTTCTCTAAATAATTTTCCTCACTCTGAGATTAATTATCTGATGCATCGCCGAAAATGATTGTTTTTCAAAAGATGTGATCCTTACTAATCAATTGTTTTACAAGATCAATATTTATTTTCTATTCATCTGATTTAAAAAGCTCTTATCTCGAAATCCTCTATTACAAACATTATTTTGAAGTGTTGGACGAAATCTTTGAATATTTATTGACTGTTTAGAAAAATATTTGCCGGACGGTTCAACAGGATTTGTTTCTATTCATGTTATTTTCATTGATATGCATGTTTTAAATAAATGTTTTCTACGAATATTACTTGACTACGAGATACCTTATAAGAGGTTCAAAAATTATTGTTACTATTATATGCTATACGCAAGACATATTGATGATTTCCATCTGAATTTCACAGGGTCATAATTACTTTCTGTGACTTGAAAATCATATAAATTCTGCTACAACATTTTGTGCTTATTAAACTCAATGATTTAATATAGAGCATCGTATTGTAATTGTTAGATGTCAAACAGCCTTTTGAGGATTTACCGCATTCGACAATCTTAAATAGTGACATTTACTAGATTTTTAATGTGGGTCAATATTTGTAAGACTCACTGTAAATTAAAAAATAGGAGGTTTTTGAGATATGAATTTAAGTAGCTGACTTATCCGCATGAGAATATAGATTGATTTTATCAAATTATACTATTTGTGGTTCAATACTACTATTGCTGTTGAAATAAATACATTTATTTGAATAAAACATTTACACTTCTTTCTGTTGTTCCAACTTCAATAAGTTGAACTTCTTGGAACATAAATTTATCTTCTAATACTAACTAAATGGAACTATTTAAAGTTTCTTTGTAAAATAATAATTTATACAGCTTATTCTCAATTATTTCTAAAAGCAAGAACTTGTGATTGCGGATTAACAGTCTTTTTTTTTATTTTTTATGAAATATTCTAGTACTGACAGCAGTTTCTTTAATTTAAAGTTAATCATTATAAATTATTAAACTAAAGTTCATTGTTTAAATTTTTGAAGTTTATGTGATTGTGCGCCTGTTTAAATATATTTTTTCTTCTTTCAAATATTCTATTTTAGGGGCTTATTTGTGTTTTACTTTCTAAATTTCTTGAATTCATAAATAGTTATTCACAATAATTCTTTCTTTACAATTTGACGAATCACAATCCTTAATCGTTATCATTGCGATTGAAATTTCTTCTTGATTCCTTTGGATTTTTCACCTTTTTTTTTTTTCTTAACAAAATTTATCAAACTAAAAATCGTTGAAAAAATTATCGTGAATTATTTTTATCAAAGTGTTTGTTAAAAACAGAAATGAATGCGAACTACCAAAAGTAATGGGAGCTAAAACTTTTGATGATGAATATCCCTGAATACTTTAATTCCATGAATGAAAAACAAAAAAGTCAACCAATTGACGGGTCACTGGTCAGCTAATTTGAAAAGAAGAAATCCTTCTACGAAACTAGGTAGTCCCAAATATTTCCACTTCATCAATAAATAACTCTTTAGATTATTGCTATGTAAGGTGAATGAGGTAGCATATCTTTCTTTTAAATATAGGGATAGTAATTATGTTCAAATCAGGAAATGTGGCATTTTTGGTTCATTTTATAAGCGTTTCTTACTTTACTGCCCTCACAATATCTTCCAACGAAATGTAATGCCAAATCTACATTACATTCATTCTCTTTCGCATAACATTCTCCTGTTTGACAAAATATAGGGAAAATAAATACCCAAGTAAACGGTTAGTTATGGTAAAAGAAGGAATCAATAAATAACTCTTTAGATTATTGTTATCTAAGGTGAATGAGGTAGCATATCTTTCTTTTAAATATAGGGATAGTAATTATGTTCAAATCAGGAAATGTGGCATTTTTGGTTCATTTTATAAGCGTTTCTTACTTTACTGCCCTCACAATATCTTCCAACGAAATGTAATGCCAAATCTACATTACATTCATTCTCTTTCGCATAACATTCTCCTGTTTGACAAAATATAGGGAAAATAAATACCCAGGTAAACGGTTAGTTATGGTAAAAGAAGGAATCAATAAATAACTCTTTAGATTATTGTTATGTAAGGTGAATGAGGTAGCATATCTTTCTTTTAAATATAGGGATAGTAATTATGTTCAAATCAGGAAATGTGGCATTTTTGGTTCATTTTATAAGCGTTTCTTACTTTACTGCCCTCACAATATCTTCCAACGAAATGTAATGCCAAATCTACATTACATTCATTCTCTTTCGCATAACATTCTCCTGTTTGACAAAATATAGGAAAATAAATACCCAGGTAAACGGTTAGTTATGGTAAAAGAAGGAATCAATAAATAACTCTTTAGATTATTGTTATGTAAGGTGAATGAAGTAGCATATCTTTCTTTTAAATATAGGGATAGTAATTATGTTCAAATCAGGAAATGTGGCATTTTTGGTTCATTTTATAAGCGTTTCTTACTTTACTGCCCTCACAATATCTTCCAACGAAATGTAATGCCAAATCTACATTACATTCATTCTCTTTCGCATAACATTCTCCTGTTTGACAAAATATAGGGAAAATAAATACCCAGGTAAACGGTTAGTTATGGTAAAAGAAGGAATCAATAAATAACTCTTTAGATTATTGTTATCTAAGGTGAATGAGGAAGCATATCTTTCTTTTAAATATAGGGATAGTAATTATGTTCAAATCAGGAAATGTGGCATTTTTGGTTCATTTTATAAGCGTTTCTTACTTTACTGCCCTCACAATATCTTCCAACGAAATGTAATGCCAAATCTACTTTACATTCATTCTCTTTCGCATAACATTCTCCTGTTTGACAAAATATAGGGAAAATAAATACCCAGGTAAACGGTTAGTTATGGTAAAAGAAGGAATCAATAAATAACTCTTTAGATTATTGTTATGTAAGGTGAATGAGGTAGCATATCTTTCTTTTAAATATAGGGATAGTAATTATGTTCAAATCAGGAAATGTGGCATTTTGGTTCATTTTATAAGCGTTTCTTACTTTACTGCCCTCACAATATCTTCCAACGAAATGTAATGCCAAATCTACATTACATTCATTCTCTTTCGCATAACATTCTCCTGTTTGACAAAATATAGGGAAAATAAATACCCAGGTAAACGGTTAGTTATGGTAAAAGAAGGAATCAATAAATAACTCTTTAGATTATTGTTATGTAAGGTGAATGAGGTAGCATATCTTTCTTTTAAATATAGGGATAGTAATTATGTTCAAATCAGGAAATGTGGCATTTTTGGTTCATTTTATAAGCGTTTCTTACTTTACTGCCCTCACAATATCTTCCAACGAAATGTAATGCCAAATCTACATTACATTCATTCTCTTTCGCATAACATTTTCCTGTTTGACAAAATATAGGGAAAATAAATACCCAGGTAAACGGTTAGTTATGGTAAAAGAAGGAAAATTTTCAAAAGAAAAATTTATCTGAGTTTACAACAGCACCAGAAAGGAATACAGTTGGTTGAATACTCACTAAATGAATAGAAAATATTCTTATTTAGCTGGGAGAGAAGAGATATGGAATATACGTAACAAGAGAGGAGCTGCAGCTTGGGAATGTTTCAGCAAAAGCACTACAAACAATAGGGATGGAGGGTATATGGAGGTTATAACCACTTTTTTGCTGTTGACTACATTTTGAAACTATATGTAGGTAATACCATGAATCCACATTTGATGCGACTTAAAATTCATTTCGCAACACAAGCATGTTCATATCAAAAGAATTCAATTATTGTCATGATCAGAAATAATATTTAGCTGAACTCTATCGAAAATTTGTGTCAATAATTGAAAAATTTTCTACGATCGAATAATTTATCACTAAGATCTCCTACAATATGTTTTGTATATTATGAGTTTGTTAAGCATTCCTTCAAGTGTCTATCCACTAAATTGGCCATAATAATTATAAGTTAATTATTTCTAGTATTATTAAGGTATAATTTAAACCAGAGGTGATCGCATGCAGTTCAACAATATAGGATTTTTAAGTAATATTAATATTTTTAAGTCACTATTTATTTTTAAATTTTAATTTCATAAAAATATATGAAAATAAAGCATCTATTTTTTATAAAAAACAGCATATATTTCTTATTTTTATTTTCTGATATGTTTCTTTAGTAAGTATAGTTTCCTGATCTGCCCAAAGCATTGAAAAATTTAAAGAAAAGGTATCATAGATTATTATTAAAAGATGGAATTTGTATTTGTCAGGATGAATATCTTCGATTCTATAGATTCGAAATCTTTTTGTTTCAAAATAGTGTTAAATTAGTATAGGACGTCCTGTAGTATAGAATAGAAATTAGTATATGAACTGTTTGAAATAATATGTTTTCTTTAAATGTTACTCAGTCGGTTTTGCAAGCAAGCCTTGAAAAAATGTTGCAAAAACAGAAAATAAATTGACTTGTAAAATATCCATACTTACCACATGTGGTAAATCATAAATAGTATTTCTCATACGTTCAAAATTTAAAACGTCTGGGCCCATTACTTCTTCAATCATTTTAGGTAGAGGATATGAAACTATTTTGTGCTAAAGAAACTTTTATAAATTCATGAGTAAAAAATGAACACACTATCAGTTTAATTTTAAATACAATTTTAACTCTTTTCGGTAAAAATAAGACATTGGAAAAGATTGAATACGTTATTATAATAATTATTATTATAAAAATAAAATAAGAATTGAGCGATAAATTCAATTTTAATAATAATAAAATGACTCTTGAGAGGATATATAAAATTCTTTTGAAACCATAGAGTGGAACATTTTGAAATACTTTACTTATTTGAGACGGTTTTTTTAACATTTATTTCCAAGAAAGAAGTTCAAATTTACAGAAAATATGAACCATTATTGAAAATGAATAACCAATTTTTAGAATTATTTTAATTCTTAAACTATCAATGCATTTAGTTTTTTTAACCGGAATTCATGCATTAAAATATGAATGCATTCAAACTGTGCTAAAGATATTTCGATTCGACTTCCATCGCCTTTTGTATAGCATGCTATTTTTCAGTAAGATGTTTGAAGGAGAGATACCGAATCCCATCGTAGCTTACTAAAGCTGTTTAAAATGGTAGGTTAAAATGGTCAGCAATAGCCTTTTAAGGCCATTTGGAGTATTTTCCTCTTACCTTTTGGACTTCCAGAACGATGTAAAGTTCGTGTTCAGAAATGATAATGGATAAACGTTTAATGAGAAAAAAATCTCATGCACTAAAATAAAAATGCACAAAACACCTTTCATATCAAGTTTTTGCTCATTTTGATATCAAAACATAAATAAGGTATTTTTGATTGTCAATTTCTTAAATATCACATTAAAAAATTGCAGGTTTTCATTGTTTCCTTTTCTAATGAATAATCGTTTAAAAATGCGATAAATATTTTTTAGCATCAAATTGCATTTAGTAGATGGACATTTCCGTGATGTTTCTCAAACGAGTAATTGGCAAAACCTAAACATTTTTAACTGAATATTTTATCTTTTATTATCTTATATCTTTTTTATCTTATATTTTATCTTTTTGATATAAATAGAGATTATCTTATCCCTTTGATAAATAATGATGATGCTATATGCGTTCATAAAAGGACAGAAAAAACAAAAAAAGTATACGGAAAAGGATTGACTTCCACGCAGCTGTCATTCATTTGTAAGCATGTCTGATATTGTGGTTTAATCTAGACTCCGCATAGAATTTCTACATCAGAAATTTCAACCATTAATAATTTTAGCATCGTATGGTTCCGATACGAGACAAGAGTGTGCTTTTTCTTCACAAAATTCGTATATAAGCCGAAACGAAAAAAATAATTTCCTGTAACTTTCAAATATATTAGGCGAAAATATTGCCAAACAGGTAAAATAGGTGGAAATAAAACGCCAGAAACCAACGATGATAGTTATAATTCTGGTAACCCTATCTCAAACCAGCACATGGTTTCCATTCAGTTGTTGTCTTATATACGATCTGGCTAGCCTCATTTTCTGTGTAATTTTATTTTTTGTCTGAAAGATGAGGGGAAAAAAGAATTGTGGCTGTTTGACATTTTTTCGTAACTAAAAAATTTCGAGAGTAGAGAAAAACGCTTTGAGTGAGTGGAGATTCCAAAATCAAAAAGGGCAGTTTTTCGTTTTGGCGATGTCGCCACAAACTAGCAATATAAGAAATTTCAAACATAATACATTTCATTTTCATAAACGAATAACATTTAAAAAATTTTTTCATATACTTAAGAAATACAAAGTGTAGAAATAAATATGTGCTCTATTTGGTGTTCTATGAATTGTGCCCGGCTAATGGGCCTGTTTTTCTCCAGATTACCAAATCCGTTTTACTCCGTCATTTAGCTTTCGAAAAAGTTTGAAATATTCTCAGCTTTTACACGGAACTATATTAAAATATTGGATTGTAAGTGACGCCTTCAAATGAAAGGAAGTATATGTATATATCGGGAATATAAAGGGTCAAATTTTGAATGGTCTGGATAGGTATAGTACTTTAATATCCCTCCTTGTAGATTCTATCCTTTTGACCCATTTCTGCCCTTTTGTGTGTTAAAAGGATAGTGTGCAGCCATTGCAGCTCACTATGATACTGAATTGACGACTGCGCATGTATCGTGTGCTATTGAGCATTAGAAAAGGTGTTGAATTGATAAAAAATCTGTGAAAGGCGCCTTGCATTGCTACGTCTGCCTTAGAAGTCTGTAGTTCTTTTTAAAAGCATATTTTTAGTAATATAATTATCATACATATTAATTTAAGAAAATATAAATTTCAATCATTGCATTTTTATTATAAAAACTCCCTTTGTTCCATCTGGAAATGTCCACAAATTGAAAAAAAACTTACATTTGTCAGTTGCTTGATATTAAAAGCATATATTTTAGAATAATAAACAAATCCTAATGTGAAAAAAAGAACAATATAAGAAATACAGACATTAATAATAACTTATGACCTCTCTCAATATAACTTGAATAATTATTACTGAATTATCACTTGTTCAACCTTTCTTCTTAAAAATGAAAGGAACTCTTGTGATCAAGACTTTGCTTCAAAAGTAAAGTCTTCAAATAGAATAAATAGTTTATAGTAGCAATATATTTTATCTTCCTGTTTTTCTAACGTAAGGGGGATATCTATTACCTAAACTTACTACAAATTAACTGACTTTTTCTTACAATACTATTCTACTAATTGAATAACAAGCAAGAAAGGATACTAGTGATGAAGAACGCAGTGTACACGCAGATAAAAAATAACTTGATGTATTTTTCTCGCTTACTGGCACACGGTAGGTACCACCAAACGGCAGCTAAGCAATACTGATAGAGTGCTACACCAACAAGAATCATGACGGCGCCAAGGCTGTGTACACCCAATACTGTCATTACCTGAAAAGGAATCAGTAATCAATGGCATACAAGATTTGCAATCATCTGTTGTGACAATTCAGAGGCAGACAATAAAAGTCTTAGATTATACTACATGACATATTTTAATATTATAACAGGGATTAACACATCACATTCAATTCTGAATTGCACTATTGTATACCATCCATAAAGTTGGTACAATATCAAAATCACAGGGCAATACTTTTTTAACTCGCAACTTTAAAAAATATTAATTTCCTGTTTTGGTGAATTTGTAAGTGTTTTTTAAAAATTCTCAAATTCAAACTACCACATAAATCATTCTATCAATCTTTTTATAAATAATTAGTTAATTTCTTATTATTACTCCACAAGCAGATAAAATTTAGCAATCGCTATAGTTAATTTGTGCGATAATAAAAAATGATTCAGGATTTTAGGATTTGATTTCTCTCAAATAGAATTAAATGTTGTTTCTTATCCCACTTGGCCGACAGCAACATGAACACGTGTGTTCTCAAGGAAGGAGAAAAAAGGGGGACAGCTTCTGTTGTGATGAAGAACCCATAGGTAGAAGTCTCACTTGGCTCTGTGTCGCTAAAGAAGGAGAACTTTTAGCGGAAACTACCACGCATTTGCATATGGTATTTTGAGAAAACTCGGAAAAACTTCCATCAGGTAGTCGAATTAACGAGGCAAGGTGCTGAACATCTCAAACGCCAACGAGTTTCCTCGTTTTTTAAAACAATGTCTACAACAAAGCCGCCAGCTGCTCATCAGCGGCACACGTTTCCATTGAGCCACGAGTCGAGCTAAATAAATAAATAAATTACCTCGAATTTGCACACAATTTCTATTTGCAGAAGAACACGTAAGCAAACACGATGAAAAGAAATAAAAAAAGAATTCACAAATTCCTTTACGTGCATGAGCAAGATGGTAAAATGCCATTGTCCAAGTACGATACATACCGATTAATGAGTCAGCAATAACGTGAGATCATGTAGAAAGACTTTGGTTCGAATCTGCTAGCGGCGGGCGTTAGTCTGCGCAACGAGGAAACTCAATGACGGTTATGACACAAGCAGTAGATAAATTGCTTGGTGAGAATTTCCTGGTAAATACGACATGCAAATCATGTTTATTTCCTTTAAATGTTCTTTTAGAAGACATTTCATTTTTTCCTTATTTGTGGTAGCTGAGCGTTAATAGTAATTTATAAGTCAAATGATTTTATACATAAATTATTAATGATTACTCGAACATTAACTATTAAAACTAAATATATTTAATATATCTGATTTTAGTTTTAACATATTAACGATTTGTTCAAATAATTCAACAGCACTGACAGTCTTTATGCTATTTTCTTATTCCTAATTGTATACCGAATGTTTATAGTATACATTAAAATTTAATATTAAGCATTTTAGATTAAGATTAATATAAAAAAAAAAAACAACAACAAATAATGATATTTTTGAACTCAATAGACTTACCCATTCCAGCATATTAGGGACATCTGTGTAACCTACGGGATAACATCCCGTAACGACCAAACCTAAACTACTGATTAAAATAATAATAAAACCATATCTGTTAGCAATTCGTATAATCTTTTTGTCATTCCCATTTAGATGATTTATGGTCACATAAACGATAGTAAATGTTATAAAAGCTGAAAAGGAAATTGAAAAATGTATGAAAGATTGAAAATTTTTACAAAAATTAATCATAAACTATAGAGACTTTATGGTAAATAAAAACTTCTATATCAAACAATTTCTTAAGCAATATTTTTCTAAAGACGCAGGTATCAGTAAACTATTTTATGGTGAACCTATAATTATGTTTCTCGTAGCCAGCTTTGGACTATTCACATGATGTATTTCTCGAATTTCGATTTGATCGATATGTATTATAGCGTATAGAGTCAGAATAGATGTTGAGAGATTCTAAGTGAATAATTTAGTACCACATTTTTGTTCATTTTACACTGGTGTGCAAAACTTAACCAACAGGTGGGTTTTTGCCATAACTCCACGAGAAATCATCTGAGAGACATGACATTCAGAAATGAGGGAGAGTATTATGTATGTAAAGGATGACGAAAGCATCGGCGCTGAAAAAGGAATACAATGCATACGGTATGGAATCAAACAAAAACAAGCTTTATTGAACGCATAGTATCGTGATTTATGATTGTCTATCCAAGAGGAAGAACAACAAGCAGATGTTCCTTAATATGGGATATGCCCTCCCCTCACTGCAATGGTTGCTTCGCACCCTCTCCGCATACTCAGAACCAGCTGGTGCAACATTTCTTGCGGTAGGAGTGCCCATTCCTCAATCAGCATCTGTTTGAGTTGTTGGGTGTTCTCCGGAGGATGTAAGCGTGCTGCAATGCGTCTCCCCAAAGCATCCCACACAATTTTCTGCAATTTCATGGCTATCTGCTAAATTTTTACATTGTTGCTTAAGTTTTGCACACCAGTGTATTAAGGATACTAATTATAATGATAAAAAAAAACTAAATGACCACATATTAGTTAGTGATTGATTTTCGTGGAATGCTTTATGAACGTGATTGTTACGAATTCAAAACTCGATGAGATTGTTTATCTAGTTCACCTGTACTTGATTTATGCATAATTTAAGCGGTTTTTATGGATGAAAATTTGTCAACGTGATCAAATGACAATGTAATATCCTTGTAATAAAACTTTCCATTTATGAAAGTGGAGATAGTTTAATAGGGACGAATTTTAAGTCTTAGAAACTAAAAAAAAAAATTATGTTTAAAAGTTAGTACGAATTTACTTACCAAAAAATGAAGCTAAAATGAGAAAAACTGCGAAGATTCCACTGGAAGGAGGTAAACCACCAGCATCACTGCCCAAAGATAGACATCATTCAAAAATCATTATTCATGTAAAGGCAAAAAAAGTTGAAAGCTGCTGTGAAATAAATTAAAAGATTAGCACTAGACCAGTGTAAAGAAGTTTGTCAACACATGCGAATTTCTTTAATCCATTGAGTACATTTGACGTCCTGCCCTTGCTTTACCTACGTTTCGGATGACGAGTCGAATGTCATTCAAACTAGGACAACGTTAAACATACACTTTCGTGTTCGTAAAAAAAGTGATTCGTAAGAGTACGTTTCTTCCAGTACTTCAGTGAACCTTGTTTGTGAAAGACTACCCCAAAATGTCAGAAATAAATAATATATTTTATGAAAGTTTTAATGAAAGAGGAGACTTTGAAAAATATGTCGGTGATGACTATATAGTGAATTACAAGATGAAAATTTCGAACACAGTAGCGAACTAGAAAGTGAAATATTTCCAAGATTTCCGACTCTTATGAAGCAGTTATTGTGAATGTTCTAATGAAGGGAAATGGAATTGGAAGGAGAAAAGACGTCACAAGATTTTGTGCAATACTAGGGATCAATTCTATGTGTCTGCGTAGAGAGAAGTCCTGAATGAACACTTCTGGGATATTACAGAAGATGTTTAAAAAGTACTATGGATATCAAAAAAGGAATTATCACACAAAATCTACTGTCTTTATAGAGTATTTTGCACATCAACAAATTAAATCCGCTCCAAACGAAGAATTTTTTCAAATAAATTTGTACCTACGGGGATAAAAAGCGTTAGCATTCCCAATTTCATACTTTCGTTAATAAAAATAAAAGGTTTTTCTTTACTTCTGTTTCAAAACATAATTTCTTTCACAAGAAAAAATAATTTAAATCTGAAGAATGTATATAAAAAGAATTTTCATATCATACATACAATGGTTTAGTGGCTGGTCATACACAAATCAAGGGAATCACTCTATTTCCAGACTATAGAATCGGTTTTTGGAAACTAGAAATGTACCCAAAAGATCAAAACAAGGCTGCAGATACGAAGGTCACGAAATTAGGAATGATGTTTAATATTAATGTTCCGAAGAAACCGCAGTACGAATATCGTTCTTCTCCATTAATAACAGGAGAAATGTTCGTAGGCTAACACATAGATGGCACAACTAGTATTAAATCCATATGATTTTTAGTTAGCCCTAATCTTCAAAAGACACGTGTGTAAATTTGACAGCTGTTGCACTATTAGTATGGGAGTTATAGCATTTTTAGTGAAGTTATAGCATTTTTAGTGTTCATCACTTGCAGTCCACTCGGCTGACTGTCGATTGGACTCCGGTGTGAAATGATAGAGCCATGTTTCATCCATTGTCACATATCGCCGCAAAAATTTGGGTTTATTATGATTGAACAGCTCCAAACACTGCTTAGAATCATCAATTCGTTGTTGTTTTTGGTCGATTGTGAGCTCGCGCGGCACCCACTTTGAACAGAGCTTTCGCATATCCAAATATTCGATATGTCCAGCACGTTCCTTTGATATCTTTAGGGTCTCAGCTATCTCAATCAACTTCACTTTACGGTTATCAGAAATTATTTTGTGGACTTTTTTGATGTTTTCGTCGGTAACAGCCTCTTTGGGGCGTCCACTGCGTGCATCGTCCTCGGTGCTCATTTCGCCTCGTTTAAATTTAGCAAACCACTTCTCTATGGTTTATTTTCCTGGTGCAAAGTCCGAATAATGTTTATCAAGCCAAACCTTGGCTTCAATAGCATTTTTTTTTCGCCAAAAAGCAATGCTTTATTAACACACGAAATTCCTTTTTATTCATTTTTTCAAACTAACAAAAGTTGCTTCACTAAAAATGCTATAACTCACATACTAATAGTGAAACAGCTGTCAAATTTATACACGTGTCTTTTGAAGGTTAGGGCTAACTAAAATTCATATGGATTTAATACTAGTAGCGCCATCTATATGTAATCTACGAACTTTTCAGCGCACCTGTTATGTTCAAACTCCTACTGGCAGTAGGATTTCAACTTAAAAACTGTTTGAAACTGACTAAGCAATGTTGTTTTGTGTATTTGCAGAACTATGTTACGTGTTTCTTTGACAGCCACTTTGACGTGACGTTTCTTTAAACGCCCATGCGCCGTCGTATTTCCCACAGATGTTGGGTACAAGAACACATCAATTGTGAATTAAATCCATGAAGCACTGCTATCTTCCCAAATGAGGTACAATTGAACGTTCAACCTGACGGCATCCAATCACTGGAGCAATTGGACATGTTTGATACATTCTAAGAAAAGAGTTGTAGTTGTATATATCCAGTACAACCAGTTCAATAATTGCAAATCACTCCATTGCAGGAATATGACAAAATATCATAGTTCATTCTTAATAATATCAATTATTCTATTCCTTACAAATTGCTTTCCGTCAGGGAAAAACCATATTCTTTAATAAAAACATTTATAATATTCTTAAGTCTAATCGGAAGACATGCCTTTAAATTTCGTCATGATCAACTAATAAATGGTTAACCTATAATAAGATTTTTGTAAAAACTCCTGAATTAAAGTCTGATTAAAAGCAAATTAAAGATGTGGAGAATTTATTTTTCATAACTTTAAGAAAATAAAGAATTAATTCTATTCTATTTTTGAATTGAAAATAAAGATTTCAGATTCATGAAGGCAAATATTTTTCAAAGAGTTCTTTGGTAAGTGAATTCTTTTGGTAGAAATATATCAAAATTCTTAAATAAAAAGCAAAAGCATTAATGGGAATAGTCATCGTTAAAGGGACGTTTTAGCCCGATTTCAATTGAATGATTGTATTAATTAATTTTGTAACCAACCCCTCAACGAAAAGCGAAAAAATCTCTTTCACATTAAATATCTCTTTTTGTCAGCCAGAAGTGAAACTTTCTGAGTTATGTTTGTTAGGATGGACATAAATTTATGCTAAATATAATTATAAGAAACTGGGGTCTGTATGAGATTTTATAATTTCTCCAGCATTGAGCTTTTAAAAATTAATATACCATAACAGGAATATAAACCTCATTTGAAACATATTTGTGTCTCCGACCAGCAGTTGCGAAAATACAATCGAGAATAGACTTTAGATTGTACCCTATATCTGTATATTATATATTTATATATCCGAAGAAAAGAATATTTGGTAAAAATAATTCCTAATTAAAAAATGATTCCTAATATTTGTATGAAAAATATGTTATGTATGTATTAGGTGTATTCCTAAAATTTCATAAAACTTCCTTGACTGAATTTCCCTCGTATTTCGAATATCGAAAGCCTGCTTACCTGACGAGAGGTAACAGGGGTGGCAACAGGTTTCTGATGACCATTGTGAGGTAAGGCAGGAGAAGTCCTGCTGAGAGACATGTCATTAAGCCAAAGAGGAAGACGGTGCATCTCTGCCATTTCAAAGAAATGTGATCGTTCCAACAAGCGCAGAACACCAATCCGACTAAAAAAGAAAACCATCATCAGTATTGCTTAGTTTTCAATTATTTGAAAGGTAATTGATTTTGTAAAATTAAGTGCATATTAAAGCACATAATTCTACACTAGTTTAGCTCTAGAATCCCTACTTTAGCAGCTTATGCTGTTTTCTTGAAGGACTGTCAGAGTCGTTTATCAAGATTAAAATGTCATTTTAATATTGTGCCAAATTAAGTACTGTTTATCAATATTTATTTCAAAAATTGTCTTTCAATTTACCACTTTTTAAGCTGAAAAACCAATGTCAAGGAAAGTTAAATTAAAAATCTTTTTTAAAAAGCTTATTTATGCTTCTACATAGCTACATAGCTACACACTTAGCTTGTTGACACTTTGAAATTGGATCTCCACTTCGATGGGTCATTATTGGTCCTTGACACTACCACAATTAGGAAAACATATCCGCAGTAATATCATCTAGTAGTTGAGTATTTCTACATATCCATCGCAAATTGTAAAAGAACATCTCTGCTCTAAACATAGGGACTTGGTGTGACGCATAACGACAGTAGTAGCTCAGAAAATGGGCAGGTACAGAAATAAATTCTAAATATATGATTTTAATTCTAAAAAATCACTTATTTCTACTGGCTGATATATTGGATCGTGAACACGTTTTGATTAGAGTATAATTAGTCATTAGGATAGTTGGTATATCTTGGAAAGCTTCCTGGTTTGATTTGAAATCGCCGTGAGTTTTTTATATCTTCTTAAGATTGCAGACAATTTGGTATCATCTTAAACGCTAAAATGCACACCATTAATCACCAATTATGTTGCAGATAATTTCATTCATTCAAAATTGATTGCGTGTGTCAAATTTATTTTTAGTAATAATTTTCTTTATTTGGAAATTGTGATGATCAAGGATGTGCTTTAAATATTTTACATTTTAACTTATGCATTATTTTGCTGAAAAACACCTTTTAAGCAGTTGTATAAGTTTTTTTTTATCCTATGCCAATCTTCAACCTGTCCATCATGAGTCGACGAGCAGCCCAATACAGTAAAGAACGACAAAAACAACCCTTAAAGGTATTGACAGTAACACAAAAAGAGATGCATTAAAGAACGATAAAAACAACCCTTAAAGGTATTGACAGTAACACAAAAAGAGATGCATTAAAGAACGATGAAAACAACCCTTAAAGGTATTGACAGTAACACAAAAAGAGATGCATTAAAGAACGACAAAAACAACCCTTAAAGGTATTGACAGTAACACAAATAGGTATGCATTAAAGAACGACAAAAACAACCCTTAAAGGTATTGACAGTAACACAAAAAGTGATGCATTAAAGAACGACAAAAACAACCCTTAAAGGTATTGACAGTAACACAAAAAGTGATGCATTAAAGAACGACAAAAACAACCCTTAAAGGTATTGACAGTAACACAAATAGGTATGCATTAAAGAACGACAAAAACAACCCTTAAAGGTATTGACAGTAACACAAAAAGGGATGCATTAAAGAACGACAAAAACAACCCTTAAAGGTATTGACAGTAACACAAATAGGTATGCATTAAAGAACGACAAAAAAAAAACCCTTAAAGGTATTGACAGTAACACAAAAAAGAGATGCATTAAAGAACGATAAAAACAACCCTTAAAGGTATTGACAGTAACACAAAAAGGGATGCATTAAAGAACGATAAAAACAACCCTTAAAGGTATTGACAATAACACAAAAAGGGATGCATTAAAGAACGACAAAAACAACCCTTAAAGGTATTGACAGTAACACAAAAAGGGATGCATTAAAGAACGACAAAAACAACCCTTAAAGGTATTGACAGTAACACAAATAGGTATGCATTAAAGAACGACAAAAAGAACCCTTAAAGGTATTGACAGTAACACAAAAAGAAATGCATTAAAGAACGATAAAAACAACCCTTAAAGGTATTGACAGTAACACAAAAAGGGATGCATTAAAGAACGACAAAAACAACCCTTAAAGGTATTGACAATAACACAAAAAGGGATGCATTAAAGAACGACAAAAACAACCCTTAAAGGTATTGACAGTAACACAAATAGGTATGCATTAAAGAACGACAAAAACAACCCTTAAAGGTATTGACAGTAACACAAAAAGGGATGCATTAAAGAACAGTAGGGCAGATGATGAGGTGCTCTCCAGTCATGGGCACGCCATAGTCGCAAGGTAGGCAGATATCTATAGCCCCTATTCTATACAGTGACTCTGTAAATAGTCATGGCCCGTGACAAGTCTAAAACAAACAGCTCTAGGCAAGGAACTGGAAATTCATTTTGACTTATTCAATAGGGAATTCCACTTTTTCTCAGAAGCCTTCTCTCTATACAGGTTGAAACGATTTGATTTAATAGAAAAAGATATATACTGTCTTATATGACCAAAGGCAAAGGAGGATCAGGTTGCATCATTTGTGATCCGTTCTTGGCCAACATATCAGCCTGCTCACTTCCATATATCCCGCAATGGTTTGGACTCCATTGCAGGGCAATGAATTTCTCGGTGTTCAACAGCCTATCTATTTTTGCTATGCAGTTTCTATAAATCTCACATTCACAGTGATTGGGAGTTGCCAAGGTCTTAAGTGCCGCCATGGAATCAACAAAAAAGACTATATTTCGCTGAGCAGCAGCCCTTGACAAGTCAATATGAATAGAGTTGTATAAGTATTGAAGTATAAAAAAATATAGAATCATATTGTACTGATTTTTCTTTCTAGAGTAAATAAATAACAGTGTGCGCGATACTTACATCATTATCCTTATGTTTAAAAGTGAATGTTGCTGGAGGTTTAAACAATAATTTCATGATGATCAGTTATTGTTGAGCACTCATAGTATCAGTAGTGGTTCTTTGATGCTGATTCTATCTTAATCATTGAGTAAGTGGAAGCATAATACTTCCTCTCCTAACCTTAGAAATTGTTCTTACAATATTGCCAACTGTGGGCAAATGCTGTTACACTTATGGTATTCGACGAGTTGAGTGCTGCTCCCATTCAAAACTCCCTATTCTTCCCACTGACATTACATGGATTTTTATGTTGCGTTTAGTTTTATTACCCAAATTTTGAAATAGTTTTTACACCTCCTATCTCTTAATTATATTTTCTCTTTTAATATACTTTAACAACAGTTAAAATCTGTGAAGAATACATTCTATTGATTAAATTCAATTGAATTTGACTACTATGGTGGGGTTCTTTATAATATGTGAAAAACCATATATGTTTGGTTCTCATTCACCCCATGCCCTGGAGTTTACTGATGATGATATCTCGAAATAGGATTTCTCCTTTTCATTAAGCACCGTCCTCATCCTTCTCTTAAGATATGTACAGAGAAAGATCTGCACAGATTCATTCTTTAATAATTTATTCCTTTTGATTCATTTCATTTGCTGTTGATCGGACTATGATTATTAAGTAATTATTAATCTGAGAAACTTAAGCGCATTTAGAATGTACAAAACAAGATCATTTTAAAACATAAATGCAATTTGAGTTAAAAGAAAATTATTACATCATTATTAATCAAAAGTAAAATTTTTATAATTTCTGTGAAAACGGAAAATGTAATAGAATGGAAAAATACCCTAAAATAAAGAACTCTGACAAAGAATACGACAATAAATAATGAACATTAATTTCCCATTCGAAAAAATCTCAGACATGTTTCTAACAATAAAAAATAATTAAAAATTAATTAATGTGAAGCAAAGATATTAATTATTTTTGAAAAAGAATAACAAAAATAATCGGCATTATCGATTAGAACTTGAAAAGAAAGAAGAACTTGAATATGAAAGAATTCTACGTAAATTATAATCTAATAAGGGTTTTAATAACAATTTTCAATGCAAGTTTCCGTTTTGAGTTATTCACTTTAATTGTCTATCTATTTTTAAAAATCATTTTATATATTTATTTTTCTTTATTTTATAAATACATACTATATCATTTGAAACTTTATTTTAGTGTAGTCACATGCATCGTGATTCTCTTTAATATTTCGTTTTCTATTTCATGAAAAACTTATTTTGAGGCACTAAAGGATTTCGTTTGCAACATTTTATAACAATAAAAAAGCGTTTTACTTCCAAAGATCAATACAATTCATTACTTGGATGCGCAGTTTCAAATACTCTGTAAGAAAATGAATTTGAAAACAAAAATAACAAGCAAGGACTAAATTCTGCACTTTAATTATTCTCTTTCACTAGACAGCTATTATTGATTTAAAGAAAATGTCTCGAAATTTTTTCATTGTCCACTTATGGTAATCAGTGAAACAAAAAACAATGCAAATTGTAAAGTAAGATAAAACTCTACTCCGACTAAATATAGAATATGTTTTTTCTTCTAATGCAGCTAGCAAACCCTTAGACAATTGTCTTTGATGTCTTAAGACAAGTGCTGCACCGACGTTACTCACTTAGCACTACCCTGGAAGTGTGTGTAGTTTGAAGATAAGCTACGGACGTGTAGTAACAATACCCCCGCAACACTCTACGATCATGTTAGACCGAGACCTGTGGTTTAAAGTGAATTTCGAACATCCAGGCCACCGCCGAGATTCGAACCCGAAATCTGTGAAACTGAGCGTTAGCCACTCGACCCTACAGAACATGTCCATGATGAAACACAGTCCGTAATGGTGAAAAAAGATGTCGCATCATTGATCTTTATGAAAATGATTTCTTAATGTGATTAAAATCCAAATAAAAAAATTCTAGGTGTAAAAGTTCTTAGACTTGCAATTCAATTCATCTACCTTATAGATTGTTTTTTCTTTTTGTCTGAAAGCAATTTTGCACAAAAAATTGTAACGACTTTTTCAGTTGGACGAAAATAGTTGATAATAAACTTTTGAATTGAAACGCCTACTGGAAAAATGAGGTCAACATTTTGGATGAACAGTTGACTATTGTGGATTGGGAATGCGGGGCCTTTACCGATTTTTTTCCTGGTAAACTCCACATTCATGCAGTATTGTCAATTTTCACTTTCATTTTGTAGTTTCATCTTGATTTAAGCGGTTTTTAAGCCACAGTGATGTGGTGCACAAATTTTCAAAATTTCTTTGATATCAGATATTCAATTAACTGATATTTTCATTCAGAATGACTTCATTTATCTCCCTATTATCTCTTTTATTTCCTTGACAAGCGAAGTAAAAGTTTGTACTGATCGTTCAAAGAGGATTAGTGATGATAATGACTTTGAAACCTTGCCAGTTTTTATTAAAAACAACTCCTTAAATTAACTTTACGTATGAAAAAAACATTTCATATCTCTAAACTCGCATTAATGAGTTGAATGAAGGATATTTAAGCTAAATAATAAATGACAACTTAAACTTTAAGTATCAGTGCAATTATTGAAACTTTTTTTCTACCTTTCGTTAGGATTTGACTGCCTTTTATCGATGGGTTGTGAAAGGAAGAATGCATTTCTGAAAACCCATTTAGCTTCAATTTGTGCCAGATGAGAGATGCCGGCTAATTCAACTTTCACGAAGCGATTACTAAAGCTTATGTCAATCTATCATAAGTGACATTGAGTTTCGGATTTGAAATTTTCTTGATGCAGCTGTTGGCTATCTCATGTTAGGGTGGGTGATTAAAGGAATATCTCAGTCTCAATCATATAGAACACAGGGTATTTTCATAAAGGGTCATTCAATTCCAAAAGGTCTTTTTACGTCTATGTACACTTAGTCACAAAAGTAAGTATGCAACTCATAGCTTAAGTGAAAAAGCTCTAGTTCTCAAATAAATATAAGAAAAATATTATTTTGGAGAGTGTTGTTTATAGCTTCTGATTCAAGTCATAAAGTAATGAAAAATAAACCAAATCATTATATTTTAAAAAACTTTAAGAGTAATTTTGTTAACTACCAGTAGAAATTTAAATCACAAAAGTATATATGCACTCTGAATTTTTGACTTTGAAATAGGCTGAATGAAATTTCTCGAGTGATTTTTCGTATTTCAGTGATAAGTCTAGAAGTTCTGCTACAAAGCTTGTAAGTTTGAGCTTTAAGTACATCAACAATTCACCAATGGCTCCACGTGGAAAAGAATTATCAAAAGATCTAAAGAATGCAATAATAAAGCTCTATAAGGAAAGCAAGTCCCAAAGAAAAATCGCTAAAATCATAGGCAAAAGTCCTGCAACAGTGCAAAAAATCATAGAAAAGTTCCAGGCTGAGGGAAATACTCTAAACAAGCCAAGAACATGACGGCCACCTATTTTGACTGATAGAGAAAGGCGAATTATTGTAAGAAATGTGAAAAAAAATCCGACAATTAGCGCACCAAAATTGACAACCTGATATGAAAAACAATTTTGCGAAGTCATGCAATCCTGAAACAATTCGCCGTGTGTTACGGAAGGCAGGATACCATGGTCGAAATATGCGAAGAAAACCATTTGTTAGCAAAGTGAATCGCAAAAAGAGAATAGATTTTGCAAAAGAAAATGTAAAGCAGGACACAAATTTTTTGAATTCCGTGATTTTTTCGGATGAAAGTAAATTCAACATCCACGGGTCAGATGGACACCAAAAAGTTTGGAGGAAAGCAAATGCAGCTCTAGAACCAAAGAACATGAGAGGAACTGCAAAACACGGTGGTGGTTCGATTAGGGTTTGGGGTTACATGGCAGCAACTGGAGTAGGAAATTTAGTTATAATCGACGGAATAATGAATCAATATAGCTATTTGAATATTTTAAAGAATAATCTAAGCCAAAGTGCTTCTAAATTGGGACTCGATGGATCCTTCACTTTCCAACAAGATAATGATCCCAAACATACTGCTCGGGTTGTTCGGGAATGGCTGCTATATCACGTGCGAAAACAGCTAAAAACCCCACCGCAGTCACCTGATCTTAATCTCATTGAACACTTGTGGGATTATCTCGATTGCCAAATTAGAAAGCAATAGATCAAAACTAAGAATGATCTAAAAAAAGCCCTTTTGGAGGAGTGGCTGAAAATACCATCTTCTGTCACTCAAAATTTAATAAAATCAGTGCCATCTAGATTGAGATCTGTTATAAAGGCCAAAGGCTATCCAACAAATTCCTAATTTTTTTGAAAAACTGTAAAATTTGCAATATTAATGTCTTTGTTTTTGTTTGCATACTTACTTTTATGATGTAAATTACATCCTATTTTAAGTTAAGCTCATCTTACTAATTAAATATTTGTATTTTTTAATTACTTTTCATTTTGATATTAAGCTCGATTTTGCTGTAATCGAAATAAATCGTTAATTTGAAAACTCTAATATTGTAGGTCTTTTTTTTTCCTAGGACATCGTCACATACACTCTGCATACTTACTTTTGTGACTAAGTGTACATAAAGCCTTAGAACGAATTTTAAAATACGTTTAGAAATACAAAGGCTTCCTTGAAGTCAGTCCAAGTTGTCGATTCATTTGTTGCTGGTAGGAGTATTCCTGTTGTAGTTAGCTCGGTAATACCGCTCCTAAGGATTTAGTTTTACAACACTGGCCACTAAGGTGTCTTGTCTCACACTTTGCGATTTTTTTTGTGTGGATTTGCAAAAAAAGCCCTGTAGGGCTCTCCTTCCAAAAACAGCGGCCAACTATGACGTCGTATAGTAACAGCAGTGGCTGCAGGAACACGACACATGCCGGCACAAGTATGGAGCGATTTATACATAAGGTACTCTTAGACGTTTTTGGTTCATGGCTCACATTCACATTTAAAAATTTTAAACAAACCCCACCATCGATAAAAAAAACCATTGTATGAAATCTATATTTCATTATGTTACATAATAAACCATTTTTGAAAAGTATGTGTAAATAATCAAAAGAACTAAAAACTGAATAAAAGTAATCATAGTACCTACAACATTGTAAAAAAACAAAACTAAAAAGAAGAAATAATTAATATTAATAACAAAAAGTTAAAAAGGTTAACTTTTAATTTGAAAGTAAAAAAGAAAGTTAAATTGGGGCGAATTCCCAAATTTTGTTCATGATTCCAGAATATATTTTCTTGACCCCCTTTAAGAATTACTTGTCTAAATGTACGCCATGCATTCCATCAAGGGCATATTGAATGCTTGTGAAACATAAACGGATACTTTGTATCTTTAAACATATTTTAAAATTCTCCCCGAATTTTATGTTCATGCATGTAAAAAACTTGAATGCTTGTTGAAAACTTGAATGCAAGTTCATGTATGTAAACCTTTTGAAATCAGATGGTTCTTTTTAAAACACACTGTAGATTCAATAACTGCATCGTATTAAAAATAATTTTTAATGTCATTTTATTTTAGAAAAAAATAATTTCGACTCACAGTAGTATTTAATTTGCCAATTGACGCAACATTATTGTCTAAAATTTTTCCTCTAAGAAAAATAATTGAGGAACAAGAACAAAAAATCAATGAAGAGGTTAAATGCCGTTTGCTGTTTTTGAAAGATTAGATCAAATATTAAACAAATATGCAAAAGGAAAATAGTTAACAATTCTAAAAGATAATATCCGTCATTTGAAATGATATGTAGGATTTCAAAACTTCCTTCTATACGAAAGAAAAGAACCAGTTTTCTCACAATAGGTTGAACTCTTAACCCCAATTAATATAAGCAACTGAAAAAACTCAGAATCCCAGTAAACAATAATTGCTAGGTTCATTACACTTTCAAGAAGAGATGCTCCACTGAGGATATTCTTATTATTTAAAATGTTAAAGGAATCCAATTTTGTTCACCAAATTATCTATTAAATCACCAATTAGCGATCAAATATGTTTCCGAGGTCCCCAAGTTAGCTACCACATTAGAGATTTTTAAACATCGCGATATAATACAGTGTTTATTCTCTAAAAAAATAGAAGCATTTCTCAAAATAAATAAATAATAAAATATAAGACAAAATACTTCTAACATAATGTTGCAACAATATAAAATATTTTATGTGATGCAACCATTATTCTGACCCCAAAATGTTTTTTGAAAAATTATTTCCTCAATTTTATAAATTCAGATTTTACGATACACATTTAATTCAATCACGTTTACTTGTGTTGAGAGGTATAAAAACTCTTTTCGTGTTATCAGTTCTGAAATAAACTCTTCTATGCTTTGAAATAGTCCTTCAGTTTCAACCACTTGTTTTCGATCATCAGAAATGAAGTAATACTAACATGTTAGATGGCTCTGAAGGCCGTGTCATAGACTATCATTAGGGTCACGTATGCTTCTGCATTTCGTTTGGATATGTGGTCCTGTCTAAGAAAACTTAAAGCAATTCAATTTGAAAGCCATCCATTTTAATACTAGTATATAAAACATCTTCGAGTGTTTTTGTTAAAAAAAAATTATTTATTTATCTTGAATTATTTATTTATCTTATAAAGAATAAAAATATATTTTCGTATTGTGCTGAAAGCCTTCTTTGCTATATAGTCAGGTGCTCTCCATGTCGAATCGGGACGCACAGATTGCTGTTTGCTAATGCCTTTTCTTGCCTCATCATATGCCCTTTCTACTAAAAAAATACAATTGATAATTCTTTTTCAAAGACTTTCAGGGTTCAATGAAAAAATAAAACGGAACATGATCCAGCTATAGATTAATAAAAAAGTAAACATAAAATATGAAAAAAATATTTTTAATGTTTTCTATATTTTATTGCAGACTAGAAGATTCGATCCTTTGCCAATGACGCTCTCACTTGGATGCAGGATTCTTACTAATGCGACCTTTTTATCTCTAGGATATTTATTACCAAAGACGAGCTCCATTTGACTAAAGTAGACATGGCTCTTATTAAATAATACATGAAAATGTGCAGGCCTATTTGGATCAGCATATATTTGTGAACATTTTCAGCAAACATTTTATGGATGTATAAAAAAAACCCGATAAGCAAAAAATATTGACAAGTCACTTTTTCACTTCGTGAAACCAAACACTTTTAGTGTTAAGTTTCACACATTATTTAAATTAATATAATATCACACAATAAATTCCTTTCTTTTGCATTCTTTATTGTATATAGAGAAAAGATATATATATATACATATATATATGTGTGTTCGATAATTTTCGCAATTTTTTTGTATCAGCAGAGACCAAGTGACAATGACTACATGTGGCTTATGTTCGATTGTTCTGCAATCTATACATCCTGAATGCGGAGCAATACGTTTACTTATATAAGGGAATTTGTGAAGATTTTTCAATTATTCCTTACATTATTCTTTTGATTTATAAATAGAAAAGCATTAAAAGCCATTATAAATAGAACCGAATTTTAAGATTCTTCTGTACAATTGCTATTATATAAATATATATATTCAGAGACACTTTATATATATATGTGTGTGTTCATCAATAAAAAAAGCGTTTCTGAATATATGAACCCTTATTTGAAGTATAACTGCCAATTTTCTTTAAAAAAAGTATCTAATATCTAAAAGTATGTTTTAAATAATTACGCTTACTTCAAGTAGCATTTGCTCATTTACAAGAAAGTGACATTTTTTTTGAAAAATTAGGTATTTAATTAAGAAATGTTTTATCTCTACTCTTTATTAAATGACCAAAAAAAAAAATGTTATAACACGGGATAAGTTGTAAAAATAGAATTCAGTGGTTAACGAGAAAATCTAAAGATATCAATTAGACTCCATCCTTGTCCAAGTTAATTTCATCGGAGAAATGTATACAATTGATGGATTTCCTAATATAATAATATTTGTTAAGTTACAAAAGTTATACAATATGTCTAAAAAGTCTCAATACAATTTCAAAAATCTATAACAAAGGCAATTGATGAGATAAGTTCATCAAATTTGTTCTATGTACTGAGTAATTATCAAAGTTTTTGCACTCTTTGTATTTTACGTATCTTGATGCGTGAGATATTGTTCAATGAACCTCGTACAAAATGGCTAATTTTAAAGAGAAGGAACAGATGAAAGAGTGTATCATGGTTTATTGAAACGAAGTTGAATCTTAAGAGACAGTGTATATTTATAACTAAGTATGGAATAGATCTACCATCACTTCGTGCATGGCACAAGAAAGTTATAGACAAGAAATTATTTATTTTCCACTGCTACCTCGTTCAACAGAGATCATTCCCCTTCTTGAATTCCTCCTGTGGGGTTAAAGATATCGTGCATGAAGCAAAGTTAGGGAAACTATTAACCTAAAGCAAAGGATCATTGATGCCGCTGCCACCATTCATAAAGATATGCTACAGTGAACATGACGAGAAATTCAGCTTGATGAGCTTCTTGTAATAAATGGTACCCATATAGAGAAGTATTAAATTCAAATTAAATGAGGCAAAAAAAAAAAAAAATCTTAAATGCATAGTCTTATTTTGTAATAATTTTCACTAATCTGTTTTTTTTAATATTTTTTTTTATTTCACTTCGTAATAATTTTTTTTTTAATTACAAAGAGATTTTATGGATACCCTGTATTATCCGCTAACTCCCGACTATGTATTGCAAATATTGTCAAAAAGAACACAACTTTTTTTTTTCTCCATAAAACCAAAAACTTTTGAGATTATCTTTAATTTAAAATGTCAACTATATCAGAAGTTTTACAAATGCAATTTCCAAATATCTTTTTACAAACGTAAAAGAAGCTATTGTAAATAGGATCTGCTGCTTAGATTACTTGTCTTCTGATCTATAATGTCTTCTGATCGCCGGGGATAAGCATGATGAATCCGTTGGTCGGAAATTTCCTGTATTGAATTCAAAAGAGGTGGATGAAAGATATTCTTAGATATCCCCTTTAGATGATCATTCCACATTGTGACAGGCCTAAACGCTGACCCAATGAGGTGGTGGTCTTACTCTGAAAGGGTTTACAATTTAAGTGTCTAAAAGGCGATGCTTATGGACATTAAGGGAAAAAAATATCTCACAAAAAATACATTTCATTTGACTGCTTTTATAAAAATAAAATTTTATCTTTACACAAATAGTCTACATTATTATAAGACTGTTTTTCTTTTAAAACCAAGTTTAGAAGATCTTTCGAATAATAATTAACAGCATTTATTATAATGACATCCCAATTTGTTTTTTAAAAGTTATCGTCTGCTTAGTAGGCATAGAAATACTTTTTATAGCCAACCATTTGATTTTATCCGTTCAGCATCTGGTGTCATGGATTTGAAAGCTGAGCAAAAATCTGCCATAAATTTATTTTTAAAATTAAAAACCATCAACAGAGGAATTTGAAATGTTATGTGAAGCATACGGAGATCAAATATTAGCACGATTTTCTGTTCTCATTGACGCCAACGATTTTGTGATGGATGACAAGATGCTATTGACGAACTCAGAAGTGCTATTCTTATAATCTCGAAAGGATAACACAAAACATTGGACAACTGATGCTGATATATCATCACCTGATAGCTGAGGATCAGTAAAGATACTCATCTTAAAATTGCTGTGGAAGAAAATGCGTTCTCATATTGTCCCTCACCTATTGAGTGCACAATAAGTACGTCTGGAAAAGAAGATCTAATTGGCTGCATGTTATAATTTGATTAAAATGGCAGACAACAGAGCTGTTTTTTTAAACAAGCTGAAGTTGAAACTTGATATTATGTTTATGATCCGAAGCTAAAACTACAATCGTCTGCTTTAGTAGAAGATTTACCACGGCAACAGAAACTCAGATTTCAGTAATGTGTAGTAAAGACTATGTGGATGCAATTTTTTGATTTGAAAAAGGATGATTCGGGAATATAAAGAAATTACATGTTCCATAAAGAAATGTGACTTAAAATTTCAATTTTGTATAAATTTAGTCCTAAGCTTTTGTAGATATATTTTATGATACATTAAATAAATGTAATTTCTATCGATTTTTTATACGTCTTTTCCCAAAAGCCATCTCAATTTTTTCCTTTTAGAAGCATACAAAAATAAAAGCTTCTTACCGTTCTTAAGAGTAGACATGAAATGAGAAGACACTGGTATCTGAATGCCAAGTGAATAAGTTCTGGTTCCCTTCTTCTAGCGTTGATGCTTAATCTCTACAATTTGGAGGGATTTTTTTCCTTTTGCTACACGCATGAATGCTATCACAATTAAGAGAGAATTTTTTGATACGTTTTTTAGAAGCATACAAAAATAAAAGCTTCTTACCGTTCTTCAGACATGAAATGAGAAGACACTGGTATCTGAATGCCAAGTGAATAAGTTCTGGTTCCCTTCTTCTAGCGTTGATGCTTAATCTCTACAATTTGGAGGGATTTTTTTTCCTTTTGCTACACGCATGAATGCTATCACAATTAAGAGAGAATTTTTTGATACGTTTTTTAGAAGCATACAAAAATAAAAGCTTCTTACCGTTCTTAAGAGTAGACATGAAATGAGAAGACACTGGTATCTGAATGCCAAGTGAATAAGTTCTGGTTCCCTTCTTCTAGCGTTGATGCTTAATTTCTACAATTTGGAGGGATTTTTTCCTTTTGCTACACGCATGAATGCTATCACAATTAAGAGAGAATTTTTTGATACGTTTTTAGAAGCATACAAAAATAAAAGCTTCCTACCGTTCTTAAGAGTAGACATGAAATGAGAAGACACTGGTATCTGAATGCCAAGTGAATAAGTTCTGGTTCCCTTCTTCTAGCGTTGATGCTTAATCTCTACAATTTGGAGGGATTTTTTTCCTTTTGCTACACGCATGAATGCTATCACAATTAAGAGAGAATTTTTTGATACGTTTTTTAGAAGCATACAAAAATAAAAGCTTCTTACCGTTCTTAAGAGTAGACATGAAATGAGAAGACACTGGTATCTGAATGCCAAGTGAATAAGTTCTGGTTCCCTTCTTCTAGCGTTGATGCTTAATTTCTACAATTTGGAGGGATTTTTTTCCTTTTGCTACACGCATGAATGCTATCACAATTAAGAGAGAATTTTTTGATACGTTTTTTAGAAGCATACAAAAATAAAAGCTTCCTACCGTTCTTAAGAGTAGACATGAAATGAGAAGACACTGGTATCTGAATGCCAAGTGAATAAGTTCTGGTTCCCTTCTTCTAGCGTTGATGCTTAATCTCAATTTACAATTTGAGGGATTTTTTTTTCCTTTTGCTACACGCATGAATGCTATCACAATTAAGAGAGAATTTTTTGATACGTTTTTTAGAAGCATACAAAAATAAAAGCTTCTTACCGTTCTTAAGAGTAGACATGAAATGAGAAGACACTGGTATCTGAATGCCAAGTGAATAAGTTCTGGTTCCCTTCTTCTAGCGTTGATGCTTAATCTCTACAATTTGGTGGGATTTTTTTCCTTTTGCTACACGCATGAATGCTATCACAATTAAGAGAGAATTTTTTGATACGTTTTGATATGATATTTTTTAAGAGTCGGATGATAAGCGGGGTCTACTTAAGAATTTGTGTAATTTTTATAAATTAAGAGCATATCTATTCTTTAATTTTGTATTTTGTCAGTGATATTGAATCAAAACTTAAAGCCAATAAAATGCTTAGTTGTCATCCTGAATATCATTCCATTTTTAACAGTTTTAATGCTTGAAATCAGATATAAAAATTATTTTTTTCGTGTACACAAAGTAAACCAAGCGTTATAATGGAATTTTTTTATTGTCTTTAATTTAACATAATATTTAATTACATGAAATTTCTAATTTATATTTTAGAATATGATTACCATAAAACAAAAATATACTCAATTTTGAATGCATATTGTTTTCCCAAGTATAATTTTCCTATGATAAATGATTTCCTTAATTGATGTTGTTGTTATTGTGTACTATGTAAAATTATACTCTTGACTAGTGATTGTTTGGAGTCAGAAGAATACTCTAAAGCGCATATTAAATACTTTCAAACAAGTTCTGTGTAATCGATAACAGTGCCAATTTGCAATATTAAATTGGAACACTAAGAAATACAAAAAAAAATTCATATGACACGTAACATAATTTCAAACATTTGACTTATACGGAGTATTTCTAAATTAGTATTATGTTATAGCATCCTTTCATACAAATACAGTAGTTATCGCTAGGGACTGCTGGTGGTGATCGGATTCTCCATATGTTGGAAAAGCAGAATGAGGGATCGTGTGAAGATAGGTTACTAGTTCAGCTCTTAAAATGTTATATATACATTCTCTATCTATCTGGGATGCATTTCAGATAAATTTGGGAATGATAACACGTATACTACTGTGTCCAAAAAGTGAGACCCATTTTCAATTTAAAAATCCGGGGCTTATAGAATTTCAATTGTTTTTTTCTTTTTTAGGTTGCTGGCACTGTCCTTGACATCTGTATGAAATTTGAGGCCAAAATATTCATTAGTGTTTGAATTACGCTTAGCTTTGCGAGACGCTAAAACTGATGCCGGCAATTTTTGAAATGTCTGAATTAATTGAGTAAACAACTTGCATTAAATTTTGTTTGCGGAAACATATAGAATGTTGAAGAAAACATTCTGTGAGCATTCCTATATCGGAAAGAAATTTTTAGAAGTGGTATAAACAGTTCAAAGAAGGCTGTGAATGCGTTGAAGACGAAGAGACCTCTGGTCGACCATCAACCTCAACCGACGAAGCTCACGTACAAAAAATTAAAGATTTTGTTCTTGCAATCTTTAATTTTTTGGTCGTCGATTTACAATTAGAGACCTTGCTGATGATGTTGGAATTTCAAAAGGATCGGTGAATTCCATTTTGGGCCTCAAACGCATCAAATCTCGATTGGTGCCGAAAGCACTGAATGCGCCAGCTCACACTGTATTGATTCTTCGTGACTTTTTCGCCAAATATTAGACCCATATCGTTCCACAACCAACGTATTCACACCGTGCGTCTTCTGGCTATTCCCTAAACTCAAAAGACCACTCCGGGGTACACCGTTTTGAGTCGACTGAAGAGATTCAGCATGAATCGCCTCTCGCTTTGAAGGCCATCCCTGCCGATGACTTTTTAGCATGCATTGAGGATTGGAAAAAAAGTTGGCATAAGTACATTGTGTCAGGAGGGGATTACTTTAAAGGCGATGAAATAAATTTGGAAGAATAAATAAAGAGTATTTGAAAAAAAATTGGTCTTACTTTTTAGGCACAGTAGTATTAATCGTTTGGCTTGTATAAAATTCCAAACTACAAAATTAAAAATATCTTTCGCCACAAACTTCTGAGCCTGTATCTTACTGTAACAGAGCATTTAATTCAACCAGACTTGTCCAGGTTCATTAAAACGCTGATATTTTATCATAGGAAAATTATAATTAGGAATACAATATACATTCAAAATGATATATATTTTTGCTTTATGGCAATGATAGTTTGAAATATCAATTAAGAATTCGCTATTTGTTTTCATTTAATCTTCCAGCGTCTTCGTTCTCTACTTTATTACACCGTTTGAGATCTGTAATTTTAAGTCAAAGGGCATTGTGAGCTAAGAAACGAATCTATTTGAGGATATCCTTCCCTATATCATTGCGTTCCTTATTATGTTATCCTTATTATGAAGGGCAAAATTAAACAAAATCAATAGACTCTTTTCCTGTAAGCATTTTGCACAGAAAGCCCTTCATTCCTCTCAAGGAACAATATCAACTGAGGATTTAACAAACTGAACGAAAATTCCAGAAGAAAAGAAACCTTATCTATTCGAAAGGATCACTACAAAAACTAAACTAAGCTACAAAACTAGCTGGAAACTCGCTTCTGTTTTTCTCAAATTTATTTAATCTACATGTAACGGTAATTATTTCGCTCAAATAAATGGCAACTGCTCTTCTTTGTAATTTTCTTTAAGTACTCATTTCTTGGTATCTTGTTTGAAATGTTTGGCCCAGTGTCTAGCGCTCAGACATTCGGTTCCACAGGTTTGGGGTGCGAGACCCGGAGGTGCCATGGATGTTTGTTGTGGTTCGGAATCCACTTTAAACCATAGGTCATGATCATAGAGCGTTGCAGAGGTATTGTTATTCCGCGTCCGTAGCTTATCTTCAAGATACACCGCACCTCCTAGGTAGTGAGTAAAGTCGTTCCTTAAGGCCTCAAAAGGCAACTGTCGAAGTGTTTGCCAGCTACATTAGGAAAAAAAAGTTTGAAAAGTTTAGGTTTGAATGTTTTAGTACTATCTAGTTTAACATTCTCGTTGTCTTCTTTTATAATTATAACTTTGATTTTACTATGTTTATTATTGCCCATTCACATAGGCTATAATCCTTTATGTATTCCA
>BPLQ01006750.1:0-66543 GCA_021605075.1 Caerostris darwini
AAGACAAAGAAGAAAGGATTCTGAAGAATGGAAGTGGAACCAAGGTAAACGGGCTGCCATCTTGCTAGACATGCTGCCATTCTGCATATTTGAATTTTGAAATCTAGGCCAAAACGTGGTTTTTAATTTAATTTTTTTTGTTTGTTACTTGGTGTAACGGTATCCTTCGACTGTAACTGTACAAATCCAGTTTCCTCTATGCACTTGCTCATTTGATTTCACTTGTGGTAGGTTGATAAGCTGAAAATGATAGCTGTATATGATATTACTCATCATTCGTTTTTCTTTTCTTTCTTTTATTACTTTTTTCTTTCTTTTTTTTGTAATGCATATATTTTACTTAAATTTAAATATTCTTCATATAAAAACTTGCAAATAATCGTGATATAAATCTTCCGTATTTGATTAGATTTTTATGGTTACGTATAAGGAAATTTTTTCTTGTTTTTTTAAGAGGCATGCAGGAATAAAATTAGTGGAAAGAAAGCATATTTCGATAAAAAAAGATTTAATAGATATTTTATTTCTTCTTATATAACTTCGTTTTTAAAATGGATGTTTCAAAATCATTTGAAAAATTTTCAAAATTATTACAATTTCTGTGTTTATTTTGCAAAATTAATACATGCAATGCTCATAAATTTGCACTTTTACGCGTTTGCTTTTATTATTTATTTACGTTATGTTTTTTTGTTTTTGTTTTTTTAAGTTCTTACAGCGCTAGTGTAGACGTAACTTTAGCTGAAGCTACGTCTACACAGGCACATGAAAGGTTTTAGCACAGTACATCAAACCGGTTTTTGCGTTCTTCTAAAAAGAAATCAACGCAATCGCTTTCGTTTGCAGAATTACCACTCGGCGTTCTGTCGTTTTTTGGCTGGTTTTGAAAGGAGTCTAAAGAAACTGGAAAATCTCTCATAAGGGGTGATTACTATTTTTTAATTCAAATTGAGAACAGACAAATGTTTGGCCATAGGTTTCAGATTTGTCCTTGGTTTAAAGTTCTAAAGTTTAAAGTCCTTAGTTTATGACTTGAGGTTCGAATCCTCTGGCGGCATTGTTGAGTTACTGCTTCAGAAACGAGGAGACTTGATAGTTATTGTGACAATGTATTATAAAACTGTATTATGTATTATGTGGGAGTTGAATACATAATACAAAATAAAAATAAAAATAATACATAATACAAAACTGTATTATGTATTATTTATGTATTATGTGGGAGTTGAATTTTCTCCCTTATAATACATAAATATGAAGCACTCCAGAAGGCACTGTCCTCCCTCTGAACCTGTCGGAGGGCTTTTCATAGTATATATGAAACCCACTGTTCCACTGAAAAGGGTTTGAAGAAAAAAAATAAATGCATTCAGTTCGTATTCGACAAATGTCATCAAAACATACCTAGGTATACACTGGATATCAAGGCGTTAAATCTGTAAGCTGGAAAACTTCTTCATAAAAATATATATTTAAAGGAATATTTGGGCAACGTGAACCTCCGTATGCCACTGGGATTATTCATTTCCACTACAGGTTCACAGAAATAGCGTTTTACATTATAACATTATGAACAATAGCTTAATTGACTGAAGCGATAAGCATGAATACGTTTAAGCGTTGTTTAATTCCTCCATTTGATAGTGCATTAAGAATAGAAAACTTCACTCAGGAAAAATTTATCAGATTATGTAAAATATAAAAATAAATGTAAAATATAATTGAAACTATTTAAATACTTAGGTTTGTTAAGAATTAAAATATAACAATATTTCTGTAATGACCAAACAGTAGTTTTTTTTTTTTTTATTAATGTATGATATTAAAAGCTTAATGTGGCTTCTTTTTTTTCAAATTGCTTAATATGTTTTTTGCTAAATTCATTTTATATATAATTGTAATTAAATTTTATTTGTGACGTTTTCATTATTATAAAATCGATGGTTCGAATCATTGTAATTCGTTACAAAAATTGTTTTAGATAATATTTGTGAGAAGTCTTAGAAAAACGTTCCATTTTTTTAATTGCAAAAATAACTAAAATCATAATTATTATTTTATTACAACGTTTTCAACTAATTGTTATTATGAACTAAAGGGAAAATATAATTTCAATAAAAGACGGCATAAACTATCCATTTAAAAACAAAACGTGTTTTCCATTCTCATTACAGGATATTTAACTTACAAAGCTTCAAGCTTCAGTAGTTTTTACAGATCATCGGAGTTCTAAAGTTAAATATCGGTCAACGAAGCCAAAAGAATTCCAGGAACCAAAATGAAAAGTGAGAAACTCGACAATTAAGATCCGTTCGTGAATATATCAATTACAGTAATGAGATACACGGACAAAAAGGTTTTATCCTTTAGCTTACTTAGAAAAAAGTATCAACCACGCAGAAGTTTGTTTATTTATTAGGTCAAGCTGTCAAAATCTGTAACACCATTTGCTACCGTGTGCAGGTCAAATATAGAGTTGTCCTTGTCGTATTTAAGTAGATTAACCCCTATTGTTTAAGCTGTTGTTTTTCCTTTCCTGTCAAAGTGTCCGAATCGATAAATTCCGCAAATGAACTGACCGTCTGGCAACATATTTTCCGCGAAATAAATCCTCTTGTAGTTTCTGCGTAAATAATTGAAACCTTAACCTTAACTGCAGAGTTATTTCAAATTGGTGCTTTTTGCTCTGTGTTATCAGTGACGTAGTCGAACATTTTTGCAAAGAGGCCATTTTTTAAAAAATTACTTTATTTGAACAGTCGTACATCGTTTTTTTTTCCTCCTATTTTGAAAGTTTATTTTAAATGTTTATTTTCTTAAAGTTATAATCGCAAGGCAATACAAAAATGGGAAAAATACAAAATAAAGAAGAAAATGCACACAAAAGAGTTCAACAAAATTGACCGAAGTCATTGCCTTAACAGTTCTCTAACTTGTCAGTATCACGCAGTCTGGGATTCGCTATGGAGTGCCCAGCAACGGAGATGAGCTCAGTTCATTAGTTCTGCCAAATCACAAAGAATGCAGTTTGGTTCGTCAAATATCCCAATGCGATGCAGAAGTTCATTAGATCAGTTCTTTTTCAATTCCTTCTATTAACTCACACTCTCCCTATATATATCTTGTTCAAATTTTCAATCTTTTATAAAATACTTTTTATTCATCCACTCAAGTTCAAATACATTTTTTTTTTTGAACTCGTAGTGGATGACACTTGATGTTAATACATTTTCAAGTATCAATACATTAATTAAATTTAATTAATTAATTTTAGTTTTTTTTATTAGATTTAAGTTGCGTATATCTACCAATATAGATGGTGCCAGATAAACTTAAAAAAATGAATGAAAATTATTTATATAGGACTTTTTGCAATATAGTGGAAAAAAAAGTAGGAATTGACTTTAATTTTTTTTTTATATTACTTGTTTATTGAGATAAGTCACCAGCATTCCATTGCAATACATGCAAGCCAACCGGACGACGGTTAGGATAGCAGCAAGTGCTCATGCCGAAAACTATAGACCACTTAGCCGTATGGAACGTTGCCCAGGGTGCACCACTAGGAGGTTGGTCTACATTGCCCCTCCCCTATTTTGAAATTATTCTATGTATATTCCAGGCATATTAAAAAAAGAAACAGAGAAACAAATCTTGCAATATTGTTGCGTTTATAAATATGCTTTAAGTTTTAGTTGTGCTTTTGTTTTTTTATATAAAGGACTTGTGGTCAGTAGTAGTGTGTGTTTAATAGCGTGCTAGAGCTTAGGGGATCAATTGACATTAAGATATGTGTAGTAGGTATACGTGTGTAGTAAGGTTATAGTATGTGTAGTAAGTATACATGTGGTACCCGATTAGTTTGAAAGTCGAATAGGCTTAGTTAAGTGGCATCGACTACGACTCTCTAATTGGAGCTTATATTTTCTTCAATGTGATTTTTAAATTCAAAACAGTTCTCTCTTAAAGTCTACACATCTTCTTCTTGTAGGTGCGCGACCTGATGGCCAATTGGTTAGCACTCTGGTGGTTTGTACCACAGGCTTCAGCTTTGAATCCTGGCTGTGGTATGAATGGTTGTTAGTGGTTCGGAATCCAATTTAAACTGTAGTCTCGGTCTAATTCGCCTAACGTGTGTACAAGATGACCGTAGAGCGACAAACCAAATAAAATCTCCCACCTGGCCCTAAAGTATATCCTATAAAGTGCAAATAGGTTCAACCGAGATATGAACTCAGATCGAAACACATTCGATTACATTACAAGTCGAAAGTGCTAACCATTACACCATGGAACCACGAAGACACATCTAGCGACTTAATAAAAAAGGTCATTAATTGAACCGAGCAAGCAGTTCAAACATAATGCGTTAATCTGTCTAGGGCATGTTTCAATCCTGGGACCTTATATTTTTCTATTCTTTACATATCAAAATTGTCAACTATAAAATTTAATAGTTATGTTTACCGGCAGATAATAGTATTTCATCTAAGTATAAATCAAACTATTGTTTCCTCCATCTCCTTTTGAGCTTTCACTATAGCACACCATGATCTATGTCTTGTCTTCACGATATGCGATAGCCATCAGATCGAAATTCCAGACATATTCATCCATTCATATCGCAGCTCATTCTTTTCCGAGAGTTCATCAGATACACACAGTGAAGAACGTAAATCTGTATCTCGGCGCTTAACCGAGGCGAGGCGAGGATTTGCAACTGTTTGACCGTATCCATCTCTGATAAGAGCCGATTATTAATTGCGCCCTACTGGCAGCCACCATTGAAACGGCACTTTTTCTTCTTCAAATTCGCATCTCTTTGTGTTCTAATCTCCGCTATGTTATGGTTCTGTAATATGGTTGCAGACGGTTGGTCTTTTCTTTGTTTCCACCTCTCGATGCGAAGATTGGAATCGCTGTCATACAAGGATAGTTTGACCTCGCAGTAGGTGAAGGCTGTTGGCATGTAGTATGTTTGCGTGGTGGACTGAAGAAGAATTATAAATGAAATAATCTTTAACGACTGCATCTGCTTCTTTTAGCTGTTGATAACATCTAATAATTGTCATCTGGATTCAAGGTATTTCCAGCTATATTTCATAATTTAAACATTACATTGAAACAAAAAGAGAAAAGCTAGTAAATACTTAGTGCATTTTAGGTAAAAGATCCTAAATGATTTGTTCTAACAAATGTGGTTCGTCATAAGACAAATGAGATAAATAAGGAAAAAAAAAAGAATTAATTAAAGAATTAATCACAGAATTTACTTGGGGATCTGATGGCCGAGTGACTAGCGCTCTGTGCCACAGGTTTTGGGTTCAAGTCTACCTCAGTTCAACCCTACCTCGTAAAAAGAAATCATCTCATGTTTCGAAATCTATCTACTGGCAGATGGCCTTGGCACACCTTGGGGCTGTTCGACCAATGAAGGAGAATTTACTTTTAACTGTTTAATCGTAATGTCTTGATAATTAGAATATGCATTCAAGGTTAAGCTATGGATTTTTTCATAATGTTAGTCTTTAATAGTTTATTATTAGTAGTATTTGTAATAAAAAAAGTAATATTTTTAGTAGAAAAAATAATAAACAATTATTAATTTTATAATATACTATTTAATAATCATAGAAAAGTTATACTTTTTATATCTGTGATAGCAGTATAAAAGTTTCTTCTTCATTGGCGCAACAGTCCCATGGTGGGCCGAGACCCTCTGCCTACTAGCAGATTTCGAGACAGTAGATGTTTTCTTTTTATGGGGTAGGGTTGTCCGCCCAACGCCCTACTGTCATATTAGACAGAGACCTATTGTTTAAAGTGCATTCCGAACCACTACAAACATCCACGGCACCGTTAGGACTCAAGCCCGAAACCTGTGGCACTGAATGCCAGTGCGCTATTTACATGGCTAGCAGACCCCAAATAAAAGTTTATTTCTATTCAAATTTTTGTTATTTATTTTACAATTTTACCTCCAAAAGAGAATTTTATCAAAATTCTCATTTGAATCAACTTGAACTTTATTAAAAATTAACTAAACTAAAGAATTAATTAAACCTTATGTAGAAATGTGATGACAGCCATATGACGTCAGCCATGTTGAAATATTGAACATAGCTACCGTTAGTCACGCACAAAATAGACCAGCAATAGTCCTAATTTTATTATATACACGTTAACATGGCTGCGTGTATGTTTGCCGTAATTTCAATCGTGATGCTTAACTTTAAACCGCTGATGTTAGCCACTGGACAAGCTTACGATACACACATGTTTTAACATACCACACAAAAAAATTGGTCTTTTTATAGGATCAAATCTTTTTGATTAAATGTTAAATTGCATGAATAAAATGTAAGAATGAAACTTTGCATACAAATAACAATTAATATGTTGTTGTTACATTCACACGCAAAGCAACTTTGCTGCCTTGTTTATTTCAGGTTTAATGTGAATGTCAAATTTATTATCATGCAGCGAGGCATTGTAAATAATTTATGCAGTTAGATAACAAATTACGCAATTTATACGAATAAAAGTTACAATTCTATTCAAAAATTATTACGCAAGGAAAGGTCATATGTCTCTTAATAATAAACATGTATATACGATAAATTAATTATGATATTTTGGTTCATTTAGTTTCAGTGCCATTTAATAATTGTATCTTTTATTTATACTTCTGATCAATTAATACGTATTGATCAGAAAAATACGTATTCCGTATACGTATTTTAATTATACGTATTTGGAACTGTAACCTGGACGATAAACAAAGGATTTATGGCCTTGTTTTAAGTTTGTATTGTTTGCTTTGTTTGTTGTCAAAAATTATCCATCCATAAACTTTATTGAAAAAAAAAGAACTTTTTGGTACTATTGAAAAAAAATATATATGAAAATTAATTTTATAACACATTTGTAATATTTTATTTCTTATTACTTAGTTAAACGATTTTTTTTTTATATTAATTGTTGTCAGAACTTATCTATCCGTAAACGTTATTGAAAACTTTTATTGAGTTATTACGTTATTGAACTTTTCCGTGCTACTGAAAAAAAAATGTATGAAAATTAATTTTCGAAAACATTTATAATATTTCATTTCGTTTAATAAAAAATTATAAATGTAATTATTAAAATATTTTATTTTTTATAACTTATTTACTGGATTTTTTTTTTTTTTTTTATCTTTTCATTATTGTCAGAAATTTTCTATCCGAATACATTATTGAAAAAAACACATTTTGATGCTTCTGAAAACAAAAATATGAAAATTAATTATCTAAAACATTTATATTTTATTTCTTATAAATAATTATAAGATATAAAATATTAAAAATGTTTTATTATAATATTTCATTTCTTAAAACTCATTTAAAGGATTTTTTTTGATATTTTCAGTGTTGTCAAAAATTATCTATCCGTATGCATTATCGAAAAAAATAACTTTTTGTTGCTACTAAGAACAAAAATATGGAAATTAATTTTTTAAACCATTTATAAGAAATAAAATATTAAAAATATTTTGTTATTATATTTTATTTTTTATATCTTATTTAAAGGATTTTTTTTTTTATTGTTATCAGAAATTATCTATCCGTGTACATTATTGAAAACAAAACATTTTTTTGGTGCTACTGAAAACAAAAATATGAAAATTAATTTTCAAAAATATTTTATTTCTCTTTCTTTAGACACATTTTTATATCCCAACTTCAATGCATGATCATATTTAAAAAATCAATTCCTTGTATAGCATTTTTTTTTCTGCGAGTAATAAACAGTTTAAATTTCCTCTTATTTTAAAAGCGTATTACAAAATAATTCTACTCATTTCCTTAATTTTTTCAAAAGCCAAATTCATCTTTAAATACTTATTAAATACTTCCTGAAATACATTAAACGGTGTAATATATTTTATTTTTTCTGCGATGACAAATTAAGAGTCAGATTTTAATACCATGTCAGATTAAAGGCTGAGACAAACCAGTCTTACTTGAAGACGCGAAAGCTTTTTCCAACTTTCCCACACAAAGGCAAAGATAATTTCAGGCTAGGAAAGGGTATCCATTCTTCCGCTACTCATGCTCCAGTTTGCATGATTTTAGAGAAGGCTTTCTCTCTTTTCTGTAATTCCCCCTCCACTTGAAGCTATAATGTATTCTGATGTCACCTTGCCGTTCTAAACGATCCGTTTCCGTTTTATGGATCTCATCTTTTTTTAATAATTCTGCTTTTCAAAAAATTTGTTTACAGGTAACGATGCTGCTGGAAGTTTAAATACCAGAGTCATCACAAAAATATAGATTTTTTTAATACATCGAGATCGTTTGTATACCACGAAAAGTCCATCAAGCAATTGTGAACGTGATATAACTTCCGAAAGGATTTTCAGGGGTTTCCATGCATTTGGTTCTTGTATAAAAGAGAGCCATTGAAATTTCGGATAATTGCTATACCGGTGCGGTATACATGCTATCACAATCATCGTCTTAAAAGCAGTGGCTACAATGCATGTCAAATTAGATGACAGTAGTGATTTAATCCATTTTTATAGTACAAATATTATTTTTGTAGCTGCTCCTCAAATTAGATGACAATAATCCATTTTTTCATATTTTTGTAGTACATGTAGCTGCATACATTACATTGGGCCTCTCAAATTAGATGACAGTAGTGATTGAATCCATTTTATATATTTTTTGTAGTACTTCCATTATTTTTATAGTACATATATTATTTTTGTAGCTGCATGCATTACATTGCGCCTCTCAAATTACATTGAATCCAGTTTTATATTTTTTTGTAATACATACATTATTTTTTTAGTACATATACTATTTTTGTAGCTTCATACAATACATTAGCCTCCTTAAAATTAGATGGCAGTAGTGATTGAATCCATTTGTTTTATTTTTTGTAGTACTTCCATTATTTTTATAGTACATATATTGTTTTTGTAGCTGCATACATTACATTGCGCTTCTCAAATTACATTGAATCCAGTTTTATATTTTTATAATACATACATTATTTTTTGTAGTACATATATTAGAGAGTTTTTGCATACCGTACGTTAGTTACCGTAGGACGTCCGTTAGCTTTTTCTCCCTAGCGCGCATGCTCATAGGAAACTGATCATGCGCGCTGGGGAGAAAAAGCTAACGGACATCCTGCGGTAACTAACGTACGGTATGCAAAAACTCTCTATTATTTTTGTATCTGCGCATATTACATTGCGACCCTCAAAATAGAGAACTGCAGTGCTTGAATCTATTTTTATGTTTTTTAATATTTTTTCTTAATAACAATAGAATAAACTACGTTTGTTCTATTGTAACAACTGTTTAAGGCATGGCAAATATAGAGAAAAAATAAAACTGAAATGTTTGAGCTTTTCTTTTAAAAAAAATAATTTAAATGCTTAAAGGGTTAGTTTTATCAAACAAAAAATAAATAATTGCCATTGAATAGAATTTAAAATATTTTTAAATTAAATTCAATTTCCAATAATTCAATAAATTATACAGAAATTGAGCAGTGAATAAAAATATTGAAGTAATCTGACTATTTAAAAACCTTTAATTTTTTTATATTATCATAAAAGTTTGATTTATTCTTGTTTAACATTATTTTGGCATTCGTTCTCGTAAATGATCGATTGAAATCGATCGAATTCTTCCTAAATGGGTCATTTAATAGTGTATAATGCTTGTTAAAAATTTAAAATTGAAATTAAAACATTGATTCAAAATTCTCGAGATAGAAAAAATCGAAATATAAACTAAATATGATCATCAAATAAATGATCATTATTATTTAGAAATTCTTTTTAAATGGCATTTTAAACCACAATATGAAGTATTTTAAACAATACGAATGTAAAATTATAAACATAAAAAGACAAATTATAAAAAAAGGATTTTAACAACACATTTAATCAAATAAATTTTTAAGTTAAAATAAATAAAACTAGTTTTAATGACCGATGAATTCAAATTATGTTATAGAAACTGTCATCTGTGTTGTTATTTTATTTCTTCTATTATTCAAATGATCGTAGACGGGAATTCTATTCTTTATAGCAATTATTTAAAAATTAAAATATATGTAAAGTTAAAAATGGTATTTTAAACAACAAAGTAAAGTGTTTTAAACAATACGAAGTTAAAATTATAAACATAAGAAGGCAAATTATAAACAAAAGGATATTAACAACCCGTTTAATCAAATAATTTTAATTTAAAATAAATAAAATTAGTTTTCATGAATGGTGGAATAAAATAATGTTATAGAAACTATCAACTGTGATGTTATAGTATTTCTTCTATTGCTTCCATGATCGTAGACGAGAATTCCATTCTATATAACAATTCTTTAAAGAATATAATATATGTAAATTTAAAACTGGTATTTTTGTAGATACTAACTTCGAAATCTATAAAACTTGTGGCATTGAAGGGTCACCACATTATTTTATTCGATGTAAATTATCGACCAATTTAAGTCAATGACCTGTTATATAGTTTCTTTTGTGAAGAATATTTTTTATTTAATTCAATTTCCAATAATTCAATAAATTATAAAGCAATTGAGCAATGAAAAAAAACATTAAAAAGACAACGATGAGTAGCTAAATGAAACATTGAAGTAATCTATTTGAAAATTTTTTTTTTTTTTTTTTTTTTTACATTATCATAAAACTTTGATTTATTCTTGTTTAACATTATTTTGACTTTTGTTCTCGTAAATCGGGAAGTAAATGATTGATTGAAATTGATAGAATTCTTTCTAAATGGGTAATTTAATAGCGTATAATGCTTGTTAAAAATTTAAAATTTAAATATCGATTAATTAATTAAAACATCGATTCCATATCCTCGAGAAAGAAAAAATCGAAATATAAACACTCATCAAATAAATGTCATTTTGAAATTCGTTTTAAATGGTATTTTAAATAACTAGATGAAGTATTTTAAACAATTAGCTGAAGTATTTTAAACAAAACGAAGGTAAAATTATAAAGGCAAATACTAAACAAAAAGATTTTAACAATACATTTAATCAAATAATTTTTTAAAAATAAAATAAATAAAACTAGTTTTAATGACTGATGAATTCAAATAACTTTACAGAAACTATCACCTGTGATGTTATATGATTTCTTCTATTGTTTCCGTGATCGTAGACGAGAATTGCATTCTTTATAGCAATTCTTTAAAAAAATAAAATATATGTAAAGTTAAAAATGGTATTTTAAACAATACGAAGTTGAAATTATAAATATATATGTATTATTATATTATTATTTAGAAATTCTTTTTAAATGGTATTTTAAACCACAATATAAAGTATTTTAAACAATACGAATATATAACTATAAACATAAAAAGGCAAATTATAAACAAAGTGATTTTAACAACATATTTAATCAAAAATTTTAACTTAAAGTAAATAAAACTAGTTTTAATGACTGTGAATTCAAATTATGTTATAGAAACTAATACTGTGATGTTATATTTTTTCTTCTATAGTTTCCATGATCGTAGACGAGAATTCCATTCTTTATAATAATTCTTTGAAGAATAAAATATATGTTGAGTTAAAAATGGTATTTTAAACAATAAGAAGTTAAAATTATAAACATAAGAAGGCAAATTATAAACAAAAAGATTTTAGCATCGCATTTAGTAAGATAATTTTAAGTTAAAATAAGTAAAGTTTGTTTTAATGACTGATGAATTCAAATAATGTTATAGAAACTATCACCTGTGATGTTATATTGTTTCTACTATTATTTCCATGATCGTAAACGAAAATTCCATTCTTTGTAGCAATTCTTTAAAGAATAAAATATATGTAAAGTTAAAATGGTATTTTAAACAATACGAAGTTTAAATTATAAACATAAGAAGGCAAATTATAAACAAAAAGTTTTAACAACACTTTTAATTAAATAATTTTAAGTTAAAATAAATAAATCTAGTTTTAAGGACTGATGAATTAAAATAATGTGATGTTATATTATTTCTTCTATTGTTTCCATGATCGTAGACGAGAATTCCATTCTTTACAGCAAGTCTTTAAAGAATAAAATATATGTAAAGTTAAAAGTGGTATTCTTTTAGATACCAACTTCGAAATCTATAAAACTAATGGCATCGAAGGGTCAACGCTTTCTTTTATTCGATGTAAATTATCGACCAATTTAAGTCAACGGCCTGTTATATAGTTTCTTTTGTGAAGCATATTTTTTTTAAACTTTTTTGTCTTCTGACTTTCACCTTTCAAAGTTTTGACTTAAGACATAAAAGAACACGACATGCTTTCAAAAAGGATTTAAAACTCGGCCTAGACGTTGACTTACGTCTTCAGTGAAAAGCTGTTGATAATGTTTAGAGGAATTTTCGAGAATAATTCCTTCAAATCAGCGAAGGTTCGGATTATGAAGATAAGTTTAGGGCGGAACTTCGAACACTGATTTTTTTTTTCTTTCTTTCTTCTTTTCTTCTTTTTTGTTAGTTGTTGTTCAGTTGCTCATATCGCTACCTCAGAGTGTGTGAAGTCACTGACTTCTTAATTCGTTAAATCCGTCGTACATGGGAAACCAACTGTGGGCAACGTTGCCTGTACTCGGTAATCAATGTCTCTTTTATGCAATACATTGATTTGTTTCTTTTCGTATTAATTTGTCATTCTTCTTGATTTGTAATTCCTTAAATATTATTAAGATAAATATTTTTAATGAAACTCCCACGTTGTTTCATGAAATATGAAACTTATAAATTATAAAAATTAATTATATTGAATGCAGGCAAAAATATAACGTAATAATGAAATGTTTGTTGGTATAATCAAGGACTTCCGTTTGCATTCGATTAATATGCTATTTTATAAAGTTGCTGTTATTTTATAAAGTGCATTATATACGATTACAGTAGTAAGAAAATTTATATTATAGTAAATTTTCATTATATTATATAATTAAAATTTTTATAGTATATAGTTGACAGTCTATTGATAGTAAAGAAATATTTGCTGGGATAATCAAGGACTTTTGTTTGAATTTGATTAATATGCTATTTTATAAAGTTGATATTATTTTATAAAGTACGTTACATATGATTACAGTAGTCAATAATAAAGAAATATTTGCTGTGATAATTAAAGACCTTCGTTCGCATTCGATTAATATGCAATTTTATAAAGTACATTACATACGATTATAATAGTGAATAATAAAGAAATATTTGCTGTGATAATCAAGAACTTTCGTTTGCATTTGATAAATATTCTATTTTATAAAGTTGATGTTATTTTATAAAGTACATTATAGGATTACAGTAGTCATATCAAGCTAAATTTTAAATATTTTCCATAACTGCGCCTGATTTCATTTAAAAGTTTTATTTTACAGTTCTATTAGTATTTTAACCTACCACATTTAACAAAGAAGTTTTAATATTATTGTAATAGTAAGAAAATTTTTTTTTATTTAATCGGTTACCTATTGATTTCTAAAATTAGTTCAGAACATATTTTCCTAACATAAAAAAAAATAATGTATAAATTAATGCTGAAGCAATTCTAATAAAATTGAAAATTTTATGCATAATTTTAATAAAGAAAATTCTTTATCAAAAGTATTAGAGAACTTTTACGTAACTTATTAAATTTCCTAATTTTACTCTTTAGTTATAAAATTAAATATGAAATTTTATAATAAACTTGCAAAAAATGAAATATGAAAATTTTTATGTATTAATTTCAAAGCTATCTTAATATTCCTTTTGTTGGATTTTTTTTATTAGAGATTTATTGGGCAATTTATAATCGAATTTTTTTATCGATAACCCTTGTATTAAATAGCATAATAATATACCCAAAAATCCAATCTCAAATTTTAAAAAAATTGAGAAGCATACTAGAAAAATGATTGTATTTCCTCAATCTTTTAATGAGCCTGAATAGCCGAGTGTCTACCGCTCGGTGCTATAGATTTCACGTTCGAGTCCCGGTAGTGCCATGGATGTTTGCAGTAATTCGGAATCCACTTTAAGCCGTAGGTTCCGGTTTCATATGACTATACAGCGTCACGGAGCCAAGTCAGACTTCTACCTACGGGTGCTAACTCACAACAGAAACTGCCCCTTTTCTCTTCAACCATGAGTCCATGCCGGTTCTTGTTTTAGATCCCCACCAAGTGGCATAAGAAACAACCACAACATAATCTTTTAATATCTTATTTTCTTGATTATGTGTATCTTTCAATTGCTGGCTTTCTTAATCTCTTACACTTAACTTTTTTCAATTTCTACTATTAGCTCACACTCTCCCTATATATATCTTGTTCAAATTTTCAATCGTTCATAAAATACTTTTTATTCATCCGCTCAAGTTCAAATACATTTTTTTTTGGACTTGTAGAGGATGACACTTGATGTTAATACTGTTCTTTTCAAATATTAATTCAGTAATTATATTTAATTCATCAATTTTAGTTTTTTTTAGATTTAAGTTGCATATATCTATCAATAGATGGCGCCAGATAAACTTAAAAAAATAAATGAAAATTATTTATAAAGTACTTTCTGCAATATCGTGAAAAAAAAAAAGAAGGAATTGACTTTTTAAAAAAAAAAAATTTTATATTACTTGTTATTCATCCACTCAACTACAAACACATTTTTTTTTAACTTGCAGTGGATGACATTTGATGTTAATACAGTTTTTTTTCAAATATTATTTCATTAATTAAATTTAATTAATCAATTTTAGTTTTATATGGGAGAAAAAATTCTCTTTTATAAGATATTTAGCGGGATATGAATTTAGGAATAAATACCATCAGGATTACATAGTCATAGGTGAAGGGTGTAGGTCACTGGAAAAAAATTTCTTTTTCAGATTCTTTTTTCATTGTGGGTTCTAGTCTGAGTCAAGGAGGGAACAAAATGGAAAATGAAACATGTGAATAAATTAATGAGAGAGAGGAAAAGTGTGTATGTGAGAGAGAGAGAGAAATTTTTCTAACTTAAAAAATTGAATGAAAATTATTTATAAAGGACTTTCTGCAATATAGTGAAAAAAAAGTAGGAATTGACTTAAAAAAATTCTTTTTATATTACTTGTTCTCTAAGACTTTGTTTCTTTTTTTAGAAGTTGAAATCAGTATTTCATATCTTATCGAAATATATATCGCTGAAAAGCTCACTCCCAAAATCAACTTGACATATTTTACCTCAAAATAACAGCATTCGAAATGCTCTGGATCTGCCCAAACAAGAGACATTGCATTTGTTCGATTCGAATCTCGCACACCCACGCGTGTCATTGGGAAGCCGAGAGCTCTGCGGGGGTCAGAGGTCGCCACAGACACCCGATTTTACTCCTTTATCTGCCAAAATCCGAGCCGTACCATGTCCATAGTGAGAACAAAGGGGTTGCAGCTGGTTATTCATGTGGGTCACTATCACTGCAGCTAACTGGGTGCCTTTTTCTTGAGATATATACACGAATTGGGAAGGGGGGGGGGCTGAAATGGGGTCGCTGCGTGACCCTTTTTTCATTTTTACTCTTTTCTAGTTTTGCGCAATTCCCTCCCTAGAATTTGCACTGCGACTACTAATTTTTGGAACTTTTTCTCTTCCGTATTTTTGATCTGAATTCAAAGGACTTATTTGGAAAGTTCTCTTTTGTAGTATGAAAATAAATGCTTCTTTGTGATTTAGCACGAAATTTTGTGGTTTTGAAATGTATGTGTTTTTTACTTATCACTTTCTCATGTCCTGTCAACGCGGCCTGATGGCCAATTGGCTAGTATTCTAGCCTTTGTTGCTTCAGGTTCGATTCTTGGCGTGGTATGGATGTTTATTAGTAGTTCGGAATCCACGTTAAACTGTAGGTCTTGGTCTAATTAGCCTAAAGTGTGCACAAAACGACAGCAGATTGGCAAACCAAACCATATCCTGTCAAAACATTTCTAACGAAAACATGAATCTATTTTTAAAAAGTCATCACATATTCTATCAGTTCCGTAGCTGCTTTAATGGAAAAACATTCTGACGCATTTTTTTATCTTACTTAGCTTTTACTTAAATGCATTAGGAACTGTATTACAAAGGTGCTAAATTTAATCATGTAATGTGGGAGATCTATAAGGAGATCTGGAGTGGAGAGATCTTGGAGTGGGATTCAATTTAACTCTGCTTTTATTTAAAATTTATGTGAAATTCGAAATCAAATATATTGTTTGAACGATTCAAATATTTGATAACTTTTCAGCTTCAAGTTATTATCAATATTCGGCTTCAAATCGATTGCATTGCTTTTGAGAATTCTGGAGATTTTCAGTTGTAAGTGGCCTGGTGGCCAAATGGCTAGCGCTCTAGCCTTTGGTAACACAAATTCTGGTGGTGGAATTGGTGTTTGTTAGTGGTTTAGAATTCACGTTAAACTATAATTCCCCGTCTAATTAGCCCAAAGTGTGCACAAAATGACCGTGGAGCGGAAAACTAAACTACACTTAAATGCATTAGGGACTCTATTACAAAGGTGCTAAATTTAGTCTTGTAATGTATTAATTTGGACTGGGATTGAATTTAGCTCTTCTTTTATTAAAATTTATATGAAAATCAAAATCAAATATACTGTTTATAAAGTCATAATAGTAATAATCATAAAGTAGGCTATATGACGCTTTGTTTCAAATATGAAAATTACGTCTGCGCTTTGTAATAATGCGTCTACTTTTTTCGAAATGTTACAACCTTTGAAATAAATGTGTTTAAAAATTCATATTTTTCTGTTAGCATGTAAAATACGTGTGTGCTTATGTGTTATTTGCTTATTAATAGTAAAAAAAGCAACATGTTAAGTGGGTTATACAACTCTTTGTTTCAAATTTTGTATCACAACTTTGCAGAAAATTGGGGGGGGGGGGGGGCTATTTTGTTTTATGCAGTCATGCAATTCAGAAAATTTCTGTATTACCAACAATCACCGCTGGAAATAACAGAAAAAAAATAGTTCTATTAAATAAATTTGTGCTTACCAAAAGCCAAAAAATTTTTAATCATTTTGCGTCGTATAAAAAAAATTTCTATACAGAATTAATTTTTTTTTTTTTTTTAAATAAACGCATAACTTAACTATAATCCAATTATTCCACTGGATTGTGTTCGTAAGAAAAAAAATGATGATTAATTTTGCAAGTTCAAGATGTCTTCCATTGTTAAAACTTCTCGAACCAAAACTTCAAAAAATGTAATCCGACAATTTTCCGAAAGATGCACGAAAAAAATCTAAGCATGACTGAATTTTCATGGCATATCAATTGCAGTCCGAAATTTTTTATTGCTGAAATAACTCTTGTGAAATAGAACTGTGACAGTGAAAAACGAAAGCATTGTTGTTCTTTTGTTCGAGATAAACACGATTATCCGTATGTGGGTGGGAGAAATATTGTTCCTCGGCTCAACGAGAAGCAGAAGAAGAAGAAAAAAAAAGTGCCGAACCATAAACAATGGCCGAGTATCAAAACTGTATTGTTTTCTCACCTTTGAACAAGTTTCTAAAATGACCTCTTTTCAATCCTGTTTGAAAACGAGAAAATCTAGCGTTTCAATAGTTTTAACATAGAAAAGAAGCAAAGATTCTCGTTTTTTTTTTTTATATGATCAGCATATAAATTTTTGCAACAGACAAATTAAAATAAATTCTAAAGTGAGGAATTTCTTAAAATAATAGTTAGGAGAGTTAAAATAAGTAAGGAAAATTTTGTAAGCTTATATTTGTGAAGCTACAAAATCAACTTGTTTTATGTATCCCAAACATTTTATTTTTAAGTTAAGGTGTTTTAAATTTTATAAAAAAAATAAATTAAAAGGAAGTCATTTAATGTGCTATTTGTTTGTTTATTTATTTTTCTAAAGTAAAAAGTAATCTAAATTTATAAACTTATATTAAAATTTTAGGGGCCTAAATGGCCGAGTGGCTAGCGCTCTGGCACTCTGTACCACAGGTTTCGGGTTCGAGTCCCGGTGGTGCCATGGATGTTTGTAGTGGTTCGGCATCCACTTTAAACTGTAGGTCCCGGTCTAACATGATCGTAGAGCGTTGCGGGGGTATTGTTACTCCGCGTCCGTGGCTTATCTTCAAGTTACACGCGCCTCCTGGATCATGCAAAGTGAGTACGTCTGTGCAGCGCTTGCCTTAAGGCATCCAAGACCAAGCTGTCTAAGTGTTTGCCAGCTACATTAAAAAGAAAAAAAAATATTAAAATTTTATTTCCCGTTTGGGTTTAGGTTAGAATAGCCCCACTAAAAGGCGACTAAAATGGATACCCTGTACCCTGGGGTATAATTAGGTTGGGTAAAGTCAGACTTCTCCCTTTGGGTACCTGATATCTTTGTACCGCGAGGTCAAGGACAAAAAGAAACTGCATTTTTTACCCTTTATCATGACTCGTCGGTTTAAGACATACTATTGCTGGACTTAAGCGGCCTGATGGCCAATTGGCTGGTACCAGAAGCTGGTACATGAAGCTCTGGCCTTTAGTACTAGAAGCTTCATGTTTGAATTCTGTCGATGGCATGGATGTTTGTGAGTGGTCGGAATCCACGTTAAACTGTAGGTCCCTATCTAATTAGCCTAATGTGTGCGCAAAATAAACATAAAGCGACAAACTAAACCAGATCATGGAATTAGTTCTAGTAGTTGCTGTCGACCAAGTAGAATAAGAAACAACAGAATTTTATTGTTAAAGACTATCAAAGAAGTAATGTTTAATTTTTTAAAATCTAAATCTTAAATATAGATTGATGTTTGAATAAGATATGTTAAAATTCAATGCAATTATGGAGAAATTTTTTCTGACGTATTTTTGCTTTAAAATTATTATTATTATGATAATTATCCATATCGTGTATTAAAAGTACATTTAAAAAAAATCAGAATATTATTAATATCGAAACAATGTGTGTAAGAAAAATTAATGAAATTTGTAGGCACATGAGCGTTAACAATTTACTAATTCATAAATTTTGTAATTTAATAAATGTATGTTTTGTATATTAAACTGTGTCTATTTGTTTATAATCTCAATCCCATCTTTTACGATTAGTTTTTGCTAACCGATATCTCGCTTTAGATAATGAGAATACGAGTTCAAGTTGACATAAATTTGCCCAAATGATGATTACTTACTTCTTACTATGGCATCAATCCAAAACATTGTGTTAAATATGTGTCTCTATCTTCCTTAGAGGCGAATAATATTTTTTAGATTAATTGTATGATAATTGTTTTGGCAGACATAGATGTATGTTCATGCCTGAAGATGTTTTGAAGCTGGCGCTTTTTTGCAAAGACGTGGCGGGACATTTAAATGCCCAGTATTCAAATTGGCGCACTAATTTTCTGTTGTTAATCAATGGCTATTCAATTTGCCCCATTGATTTTGCCGTAGGAAGTGTCATTGAACATTGAAAGCCAAAAATCAAATGTCAACAGAAATTGCAGTCGGAAATGTGATACTTTCAATGCTTTGTCCATTGTCAGAATGAAAACCAGTTCTGATTAAGCACTAGTGACCTTTTTATTTCAATTGATAGCATCATTGTCTAAATGAATAACACATTTTATATACAACATTTTTTAGCAATTCTAGCAGATGATATTATTTATAAATTCTTCAAATTCATCTTAATGTAATATTAATTGTACCATGCAATTTACATGCATGGTAGATGGAATTCTTTTCGTAAAACACCAATTCTATAAATGTAAAAAAATATATATTTCTTTTATTTCATGTAACTATAATATTGGTATCGGAAAAAACTGATTTTTTTAATGCAAGATTAATTATTTAATCTTATTGGATTAAAAAAAATCAGTTATTAAAAAATTAATTATTATTATAAAATTATTATTATTATAAAATTATTATTATTATAAAATTATTATTATAAAATTATTATTATTATAAAATTATTATTATTATAAAATTATTATTAAAAAATTATTATTATTATTATTAAAAAATCAGTTTTTAAAAAATCAGTTTTTTGTTGGTGTTTAGTGTTCAGTTCAGCGTTGAATTAAAAAATCAGGTTTTTTTTTTGTTTATTTCGAAGCTTTATAATTTCGACGTTAACCAAATTATTATTATCATAAAAATATGTATATTTTTTATTTATCAAAAATTTTCGCACTCTGTCTTTATTCTTTATTATGATTGTAAAAATATAATAAATTGGGCATAAAGTGATGGGTACAAAGATGTGTACATGGTCTGTTCTGAAAATTATTGTAGACTTAATGGAGTTTAATTTTATTCTAAAATAATTTATTTAATTCTTCAGTACTTATTAAGAAATTTAAAATAAATAAATATATTATTACTTGCAAATATCATATATACTGAGGGTGTTCTGGAATTTTTAAAAAGATTTCGACGTTCTACGTGAATTAAATTTAAATGAATAAAAAAAACTGAGTGGCATTGGTTTGAAATAGGGTTTAATTATCGTCTGCATCATTAAAGTTATTCTTTGCTTTAATATGTCGCTGAAAAATCAACTATACGTCAAAGGTTATATTTTTGCACATTTCGAAGAGAAATTCTTTTATTCGATTATTAAAAAAAGATGTAAAAAGCTTGATTTTAATAATTCTACTCGTAAAATAAGTGACATAATTTATAAAACAATTAAAAAAGTGTCAAAAATTACATTCCACTGTTAAAAATTGTACAAAATGCATAATCAACAAAGGTATGTACATCACTTATTATATTATTATATCGAAAGTTGTATTTCATGTTTTAAAAGACAATTCGATTCGACAATTATTTTAAAGCAAATAAAATAAGTAACTACTTCATAAAAAAAAAAATCATAAAAGTAAAATGTTTGTTGTTGTTTCAAAATTTAGGTATACTAAACATATTCATCTGTGAAAAATATTATGACCATAGTTTAGGTATACTAACTATATCATAATTTAGATACTATATACTAGTCATATTCATCTGTGACTGTATGATGAATATGACTAGTATATAGTATGACTAGTATTAGAAATGTTGATGAATATGACTAGTATTAGAAATGTTGATAAGATTTATTTCTATAGTGTGAGTAATATTAATGTGAACTGTACAGAATATTTAATTCTAGGAAATCCTTTTACCTTCATGTTAAATGCATAGAGAATATTTAAAATGTTTGTCTTTGAGTGAAAACGAAATAAAAATTACAGTTACTAGACTGTTTTCAAACAATATCGAATTATATTGCATATGCAACAGTTTCTTATATCGCATACGCAACAGTTTCTTATATCGCATACGTTGTAATATTATATTTCCCTCTATTGTTTGCGCGTTAGGACATTGCGTCATCGTTTGTGACAAAAGATACCTCGTCTCGTATTGTTTATGATGTCATAAGCAAGAATGACTCTTAGTCATCGTTTATTATTATTCATTCTTTTGTATTGAAAGTCGTTCCATCCGATATTTGTGGTCGTCCCGAAAGATTGTTTATTTCCGTTTTCCATAACTAAAACTAAAATAACTTAATAAATACATATCCACATAGTGAAATATATTCTTAATCGCTGTGTGTAAAACTTAAATCTATAAATGTAAAAACTTAAATCTATAAATGTTAAAACTTAAATCTATACTGTTGCTTAAAAAGAATTATCCTAAATCTAGAAATACATATCCATATAGTAAAATATATTCTTAATCGCATTGTCTAAAACTTAAATCTATAATGCTGCTTAAAAAGTGTTATCCTAAATGTAAAAATATTAAAAACTTTTGCATATTGATATACTAAAAGTAGTATATAATAAGTAATAAATAAATATACCAAGGTATTTTGGGAAAAATACTTAAATACAGAGATTGGAGAATATAATAAAAAATTTTTAGAAAATAATAAAATAACATTTATAATAAATAATAAGTATTAAAAAATGAATCGTAAAAAATGTATGAATTGCATCGTAAAAAACATGAAAAATTTAAATGAAAAAGATGGATTGCATTGTAAAATATGTTATAATGAATAAAATTGAGAAAAATATTTCTGGGAAAAAATTTGTTTCAATATAAATATATATATATATATATATATATATATAACTATACTTAAATATTTCTTAATTTTGTTTATTATAACATATTTTACAATGTATTCTTTATTGTACATTTAAGTTTTTCATGTTTTTACAATGTTTTCAGAAATTAATATTATTTATTTTAAATGTTATTTATTATTTTTAAAAAAATTATTTTTTCTCCAATAATAATAAATAAATTATAACAATTGAGATTTAATATAATCCAATAATAATGGATATTTAAAAAAAAAATAAACGCTAAATAAATGACACTATTTTGTAAGTTACAATATTATGTAAGAATAATTGCCAAAACAATCAAAATGTTTTTGCATTGTATTTAAAGATTAACACTACAATTAATTCTTCAATTTTATAACCAAAGTCAACAGGATTTAAACGAAATTGTTATTTTAAGCATAAAGCAAGCTGTATCAAATATATGGAAGAAAAAAAAATTATTGACAGGTGTTACTTGCCTCATAAATAATGTAACGATTGATTATAGATGTTAGTGATGCTCTTTTCCCATCGGAAAGTTGCTACCTTCCATTTTTAATTGCAAAAGTAGGAGGGTTTGAGGTGCTGAAATCGTGGATGAAAAGTTAATTTGCTTTAGTCTCATATCAGAGGAAACACCCAAGGTTGGTTTACGAATAACCATCGTCGAAATAGAAATATTCTTTCGTGTGTTATTTTTAAAAGAACCAAAATATCACACAGGTAATATTCAGAATTTTGTAGTCCATGAAATCTGATTGACACTTTGTTTTTTAATATAAATTTGAGATTATGTATTATCGATATAATATGTATTTTTGTCTTTTGCTTATACATTTCGCTGAAAACAACCTTAATGTCTTGATGTGTAAAGCTTTGAAATTGCTTGGTGTAGCAATTTAAACATTAAATGTAAGTTTGAAATACTTTTCTCGAAAAGGAACTTTAACCTCCTGTCATCATATAAGGATGCTATGATGTATGCCATTTTTAATTTTTATCATTATGAGAAATTTTTTTGAAAATTTTCATGTTGTATTGGAGGAATACAAGGTGATATATCCCTCATACCTTTGAATTTTTCGAATGTGATTAGCCTGCATGCAGGATGATATAAAAGTGCTAGTATTATACTTTCAAATTTTCGTGGTCTTCCTCGTCTGGGGGATAAATCTGGTGTTTTAAACTACGTATTTTCATCAGTTGAAGTTATATACAGTATTGTATATGGTTTGTTTTTTAAAACCCTTATTCAACACATTAAAATGAAGTAGAAAAATTATGTATTTTAATTTTTGAACTAAATTTTATGTCTTTGGGAAAGTGGACTTACACCATTTTCAAAGTAATTATTATATTTATAATTTCGTTAACTGCATAAATTTATATTGGAAATCTTAAATGAAAATAATATAATTTGATAAATAATAAAAATTTTGAAGGAATTTTTTTGGAGAACTATTTATATGTAAAAATTCTCATAGCAGACTGCATTAATTGTTATTATAATCTAACTTTTTGTTAAAAATGGACATACCCCACTTTCAAGGAAAACGGCCCGATTGTTAAAATTCCAGAGATTACTTTGCTTAAAGATTTATTTTTTGAATGTCCTATATATGACTAATATAACACAATACATATGTGCATACAATGGAAAAAAAATCTAAACCTATAATCGTGTTCTATTTTATTTAATTCATAAGACAAATTAAAGAATAGAATACAAATATGAAATTGTTACCTTCGTTTCAGATATATTTTAAATCTGACATAAAAATAAAAAAGGCTATTTCTATTCATTGAAAGATTTTACCATGCAAAAGTAATTACGCATGATTTATCCCTCTCTATGAAATTAAAGAATTCAACTAAGATTGCAATTAAATACGTTTTCCAAAACCTTTCTTAAAAGATCCATTACCTACTGACCCTTGCCACCATCTGACACACAGCTTTTCATGCACACAGTTTCTTGCAAAATGCTCGTAGCATGGACTGCAAACGAAGCAATCAGCTTCTTTTGAATGGTAAACGAAAATGAAAACAGGACAGCACAAGCAATTTATCTCCTTATAAGTGCCAGAACCACTTGTTTTTTCTCGAGATCATATCCAGAACTCATTCAAAAACCAACAAGTGATGGATGGTGCCTTCTTCCTCGATTTCACCTGTGCGTCCCGTTAGATCGTTGCCGAGTTTGACATTGACCTGGATTTTCTCCTTTGCAAGTTAATCGATGCAAAATGGAAAAATATCACCTTCGAGGGAAAGGAAAACTGATACCCTAATTACAACTGCTAACCCTTCTGTTTCTGGTGAACCAGCCTTATCTTCGCCCTGAGGGGATTAATCTTGAAAAAAGAACGCCCAATGTCTCTTTCAAGGTTACAAAAACCAAATGATAGGTTTGCCTGTGAAGATAATGTGGTGTTACGACACAGTGCTGGCTGCCCCTCATTTTGTTTGGGTTCGTGATTCAAATCAGAAAAAGAGAATAGATGGCCTTTGTTATAATGTAAACATTTGCACTGCACTGAATTGGTTATTAAAGCAAAAAAAAAAAAATATCAGGTAACATGGAATTATTTAGTATATCATGTCTTCAAATTTTAAAACCAGTGTACAGGATAGAGGAACAGTTAGTTGTATGCTTTTCTTCTGTTGACTGGTTTGTTATTGTGCCACTAAAAGAAGTAACATTTGAAGTTTGAATGCATTACATTTGAGTCACAGTCATTTAAACTAACACATGTGGTTATATGTTTTTACCTGATTTTCCTTAGTTTCTCCTTGTTGTACATTTGATACATTTCAGCTAATTAAGTTATTAAATGAATTTTGAATTTGCGTAGTAGATTGTCATGTTATAAAATAAAGAAAATATTTCATGGTCAAACTTTCATTCAGTTTAAATAGTAGATTGAATGTCATATAAAAAGTATGCATTTTATGTGAATTTTCTTCTTTCTTTCTTGTGGTGCCTGAATGGCCGAGTGTCTAGCGGTCTGACGCTCTGTGCCACAGGGTTCCAGTCGCGGCTGTGCCATGGATATTTATAGTGGTTACATTAGAATGTTTTGCAAAAAAGTTTAATGTAAACATATAAAATTTTAGGATATCTTTATAGTGCATTATATCTTTATTAGTGTAAATGTTTTCCCCGTCTTTTTTTACTCAAAAGTTTTGCAATTAAATTGAAAAGCATTTAAATAATGATTATTTTGAAACATTGTTTTATTTTTTAATAAATATATTTAAAATATAAAATTAAAATAGTATTTTTTAACGATAACAAGACCTATTAAAATGGGGCTTATATTGCATGAACAATTTTATATTAGGTTAGTGGGTTCTAAAATGTACTGAACTGTTCGAATTATGGAATGTATGAGCACATTGGGGCATGATGGTCGAGTGTGTAGCGCTCTGGCCCTCGGTGCCGCACGTTTCGGGTTGGAATCCTGGCGGTGGCATGGATGTTTGTAGTGGTTCGGAATCCACTTTAAAGTAGTAGATCCCGGTCTAATACGAGTACAGGACATAGGACTGATTACCCTTAAAAATAAAACATCTCCTGTCTCGTAATCTGATTGTAGGCAGATAGCCTTGGCCCACCATGGGGCTCTTGCGCCAATGAAGAAGAAGAATGAGTACATTATCCAATTCCAAAACATTCTATCACAGTGAAACTTTTTTAACATGATGCGGTACATTATCACAATCATCTCAATAGATTCACGTGATTGATCAATGGGTTACTGTAACATCATTATCTTTCCAAACCAGAACACATTTTACAATTTGTATTTCTCAAATAGAGCAATTTAAAATCGATCCAAAAAGAAATATCTGTTTTGTATCGATTCTTAAATTCAAAAGAAATGTTTTTTTTTATTTTTATTTTTTTTTTTCACCTAAATTCTTTTTTAATTTCTTTTCAAAAATTGACCTTAATATCCTGGGTGGCTCCTAAATCTTTCAGTGTGTTGTATTAGTATGTCTTCTCTTTTAAATTTTATAAGGTAAAAAAAAAATAATAGACCATAAATAAAGGATTTGATCATGCACGAAAATCATTACAAAAATCTTTTATTGATCGTGTATGAGTGAATTGCACTTTTCGAAATATAAGTACCGGAAATATGAACAATAAACTGAGTTTAAAATTATAGTCTTCTTGATGCAAAGTTCTCCATTTGCTTTTTATGACCAACAAGTTTTCGAATAGTCTTTTTTTTTTTCGAACAGAATATAAAGAAGATTTACTCAAAAATCTACTAAGATATTATGTGAAATAGTACAAACAAACTAGAGTAGATTTTTGAGTAAACTTTTTTAAAACTGTTTATCATTTAAAAGAGTTTCTTTAATTATTTTAATTTGCGTCGTGCATATAGTTAAAATTTAATTGCATAAAACTATTGCATTTAATTGCACTATTACTTAAATCATATTTGCTAATTATTTAAGTTTTGTGTTAACAGATTTTAAGCATAAACATATTTTTTATTTTTATTTTATGTCCTTTTATGAATATTATTTTCTTATAATATTGAGTTTGAAGCCGAAATTTTAATTTACTTTCGATTTTCTGAAATAAATATCAATTTTTAATATATATATATATATATTAAATATTAAAAATTTTCTATATTCTAATATATATAGAGAGAAAAATTACTTTCATTCATTAGAATGCCTGGATGTATATCATCGTCACTTTCAATACTTTCCGTACTAGAATTTATGTCCTGTTCGTAAATTATTGTACGGAAACTAGAAAAAAAAATTATTGTCTAGTAACTTATTTTTATTCTTTTACAGAATGCATGAGTATGCTGAAGTATTCATTTCTATTCTAGTACAGAAAACTTTACTAACGTATTTCTATATTTTAGTACGGAAATTTCTAGTACGTATTTCTATTCTTGCATGGAAAGCTTTAGTACGTGTATTCTAGTACGTACTTCTATCTAGTACATACTCTATTTTTTTTAAAATTGTAGGCTTTGAAAAACTATAGTACGTAATTCTATTCTAGTACGAAAAACTCTAGTACATACTTCTATTCTAGTACAAAATTATAGTATTCTAGTACGGAGCAGAATATTAAAGTATTCTTGTGTATTTTTTTTTTTTTTTTTTTTTGGCTTATTTGTGAGTTTTGAACTTTGGCTTACATGTGGAAATATATGGCATTTATAAATGGTATGGTGCTTTCATGAAAATGGTATGGGTATGTTATTTTCATGGTTTTGTTATACAAACTTGTGTTATTGAAAAGTCCTTTGTTCTTCTTGTATTATATAATATTAGAGCATAAGATCCTAAATGAATAAATAACTTTTATTATTAGCATAAATCGTGATGACAATAATATTGTTCTTATGTTGATAATAAAAGCGTTTACAATTGTTTAGACTAATCCTTCATGTTAAAATAATCTGTATTCATATAAATATATAAAAATATGTACAGTAAATAAGTAAATATAAATAAACAAATTTAAGTAAATATAAACATACTTTCACGCTTTAATATTTTTTGACCAGAATAGGTCACGAGTCTTTATGCTTGAAAAAGCGCCAAAATAAACTTACACGTCAAAATTTTAAATACGACTTTTGTTTACATTTTTATACGTTTCATTATCATTTTACTGCGAGACCTGCTGACCTGCCTGTGATAAAGCGAAATTATTGAATTAATTTCTCAACCGTTAAAGGCGAAAACAAAAGGCAATATTTGTAAGCCTTTTTTTAATTCCATCAAGTTGAATCTTAAAATGACAGCTTCCCTATTTGTGTAAATAATTGTTTGATGTTTACTTTCTCCTTCCGTGTTATCGTTTTTATTTGTTTTTTTTTTTTTTTCCTTTTACTTTAAAAGTAAAAGTACATAGCTTGATTATACCAAATAATGAAATATGTAAATATGTTTCCACTCCATGTAAAAATTGTGTGTTTTAAAAGAATTCTTTACATTTCCTGTTTGAAGTAATGTAGATATATGTAATTATTTTCATTCTGAAAAAATGTAAAGCATTTTTTATATGTTAGGAAGTTTTGGAATGGATATTTGTTACTGGAAGAAAGATGGTTGTTACTATGTTTAGCGTGTATTATAATAATGTTTCGGTACTTACGTATTAACGATACCTTGGCGACAGTTGCGGCAATAACGAGCACACGCGCCAACCGCAGCTATAGATTTGGCGGTTTTTATTATTCAGTTTTATATTAGACTGTTAGATTGGCGACACTTAAAAACCGCCAAGTCTGTCGCCAAGGTATCGTTAATACGTAAGTACCAATGTTTCTTTACATGAAATATCTTTATAAAAAATTTTATAGAAATATTACAAGAAAATAAATTCAAATAAGTATAATGCATTTAGGATTCTGTTACCAGGAATACGTCAGGATAACCAATTTTCTTAAGCTCTTAAAATGTAAAAACAATAAAATTTAGTAATTATTTAAGATAAAGCTGTTATATATTTGTTTATCACATTATTTGATTTTATTCTTTTAATTATAAAAAATACTACAAAATCATTATTAGTGCATAATTTACTGTATCATGGATAAAGCGGGTTTTTATTTTACCGTCTCGCTTAATAAACGATTTCATTTTTTAAATAGAATTTATAAATATTGATTCTTATCATGTTTTTGCGTGTGTTTTAATAATGCTGCTTTATGTAAATTTTATTAGAAATAATACAAAATTAATTAAAATAAATATGCTTCATTTATTTTAATTAATTAATTCAGGATTCTGTCACCAGGATAAGTAATACTGGCAATTTTTTAAGCTGTTAAAATTTGCAAAACAATAAAGTTTTATAATTATCTAAGATGAAAATGTTACATTTTTGTTTATCATATTATTTGATATTATTCTTTTAATTATAAAAAAAAAATTCATAGAATCATCTGCATTTTCGAAAATTGAAGTTACCAGGTGTGATATTGCTACTGCCGAGAAAAAGAGTTGTAATATTTTTCTTGTAAAAAAATTACAATTATTATTTTATCATTATTATTTTATCAAAACAATTTCAATAGTTAAATAATTGGTTGTTAATATTCATGTATAAATTAATTTCAATTTTGTTACTAAGTGATCAATACCTTACCAATGTTTTTAACCCAATGACTTAAAATTAAAACAACTAAAGTAATACTAATAATACTATAAAAAATTTCTGCAGATTAATAAACACTCTATTCGGCATCCTTGTATATGTGACTGGAATTACAAATAAATGCACTCTTGGAATTTTGGGCATGACACTTTGCCATCCTAGGCATGCCTTTTTTTACGGGTCAGACACCACGCCGTATTGACATTTCATCCAATGCTTCCGTCTGCTAATTAAAGACGTAACTGTAACCTATTAACTACGGCACTGGTTTCGTTATCGTCTGAAAACAAACTCCGTCGGTTGCGAGTCAGTTGGCCAATAAAGATAGCGGTTTATTAATTAGTCAACCGCTAACTGTATTTGTAACGGGAGATTAAAATCTAAATGAGGAGGATGACGCAAATATTATGAAATGCATCGTGTCTATTGATAGATAGCGTTGCAGCATGCTCTAGTTCTCCGGATCTCATAAAATCGCCACATTTGTCTAGTGAACTGTCTTTGCTAGAATGAGCAGGCACAAACGATCAAATTGGATGACATTAATATCGTTGTTTATTTCGGTAATTTACAATGGCGTTAACAAAACTGAAAAAAAGGTACAGTGGCAGTAAATATATTGGTTGTTCTTTGAAGCATGCCATGATAACATACTCAAGCATTGAAGTGTTTCCGTAATAGAAGTATAAAAAATATTATCGCTATTTCATTTCATATTTATATAATTATAGTACATTAAATTCGAATAAATGATTATATAATGAAGAACAATAGGGTTTATTTTGAAATGGCAATTATATTAAAGTGATGAAATGGTATTTTACCATAAAATGAATAACATTTATTATTATTAAGCAATTATGCACATATTTAAATGAATTCAAACGATAAAATGCTAATTTTCTTGGATTTTTTTTTATTTTTAGTGTTAATTCAAATATATAGAATGAATAGGAAATGAACTCGTGATGTATATATATATATATATTCGGTTGGAATACACTTTAAACCATAGGTCCCGGTCTAATAGGACTATAGAGCGTTGGACTTAGCGTTGACAACTCTACCCTTAAAAGAGAAAACATCTCCTATCTCGAAATCCGCCAGTAGGCATACTGACTTGGACCATCATGGAGCTGTTGCGTCAATGAAGAAGAATATATATATATTATATTGATCGATTCCCGGTGCAGGCATGGATAATTGTAGTGGTTCGGAATTCACTTTAAACCGTAGGTTCCCGGTCTAATACGTCTGTAGATTGTTGGGAGTAGGGCTAGCAACCCTGCGCTGTCAAAAGAAAACATCTCCTGTCTCGAAATCTTCCAGTAGGCCTTGACCCACCATGGGGCTGTTGCACCAATGAGAATGATGATATATATACTTGAATTAACAAATTAACTGAAATTAAATTAATTAAATTTACTGAATTAAATTAATTAAATTAACTTGAATTAAATTAAAATTAAATTAACTTGAATTAGTAAGTTAATTGTTTCATATTAATTCCTCATTTCATTTAATGGTAATTTACCATATATATATATATATATATATATGTAATGTATATTAAGAAGAACAATATGGTTTATTTTGATGTGGTTTTTTGAAATACCATTAAATGAAATGAGAAATTAATATGAAACAATTAATTTAATATCGTAACAACTTACGAAATTTTAAATGTTTATTAAAATTATTTGTAACTTTTATAAAAATCAGAGTCAGTTGAAAAGAAATAAAATAAATTTCAATTTTGGAAAATAATTCATCGTTTGTCTTTCTCTTATTTGCTGTATCATATTTATCTAGCAAAAAAAGAGCTTTTATAAGATAATATGGTGTATCTTCCTATTACTTTCCCTACATGATCTTATTATTAGGGATTTTTTTAGCCTTTTATCTTCACCAGTTTTTCTGTGCAGCACTGTCTCTAGATAATACCAAAATCCCTTTATGACTGACTCATTTAATCGATGAAAGAATACTACTATGAGTTTAACCTAGAGCATTGAACTCTTTCTCCGCAAACCCCCGCAGATTTCGCTCTGCTTGCTTTCATTCGGCCATCTATAATATAGGAACAAAAAAAAAAGAACATTCGAACGATTTTATCTGCACCACAGTATGGAACTGAAGATCATGCGGGTCATCAGACGGTGTAGGTCAAAAGGTTCGGCGTAGAGCGAAAACTCATTCGAAAAAAATTGCTTGTCTGAATATTGTTAGCTGTACAATTTGAAATGCAAACGATTTTTCTAATCAATATGGAATGAAAGTTATAACTATTCGTAAATAAAACCAAATATCGACAACCTGGTAAACAAAAATATTTTTTAATAAAACTTCAATAAGAAACAAAACAAAATTGCTCATATCTTATATCAAAAGGAATTAGTTATCTACTTCTAAAACAATAGAATCAACAATGCGATTACGATTATAATCGATTGACCGAAAGAATCGTTTGGTAATTTTTTTAAAATTTGTAACTGATGAAGAATCGTCTGCCTTTATTCTAACAATGCTTAAATCGTGCTTATATGATGATGTTCTTTACCATGGAACTTCACGTAGTTTATAAAACGTGTGTTGATAATTTCAGAAGATGGAAATTGAGTGTTTTTACGTTTAATAAATTCAGTAATTTTCTTCAGAAATTTTTAGCGGTGCCCTTTAATCCCTTAGTATATACATTAGTAGTAGGACATTTTTTTATTGCATATGATGTACAATGTTCTTATTTAATGTCAATAATTGCCTGCCAGTAATTGTTCTGAAGTTAAATTTTTAAATTAAAAAAAAATAACTAAATATATACATATTTTCTTTAATTAGCTTATTTGTTGTAAGATATTATTATTAACTGTAAGAAATTATTTTCATTGAAAAATTTAACAAGAAATAATCTAAATAAAGGAGATTTTTTCTGATGTTTTTTTTAAATTAATTTATTTAAATGATACTTTAAAATCGCTTAAAATATTTATGCTATGAGTTAATTTTTAGTTAAGGAGTTATTAATAAACCAAAAAAAAAAATTTACTAAAGCTTGCTTAAAATTTGTAAGCAAATCTTCTGATTTAAATTTATTTTTCCATTAAGGATATGATCTATTATCAAATATCATCAAATTTTGAAAATATGTTAGTTTTTCTGTATAATCATTCAAAAATAAGAAGTATTTCTGATTTTTCAAATTTTATTAAGCAATAGTTGTATCATAATAGTATAGTATTTGTATAATAATAGTTTCAATTGTATAAAGCAATGAGTACTAAAAATTTATGGGCGTTTGAAAATAAAGTTCTTCTAAGCAATTATTTTTTTATTCAAATTATATTTCATTACTTAATTAAACCAAATCCTCGAATTACAGATTAGTTGAAGAAGCTTGTATTACTAAGGTAATTAAAGGTGTCTCAAGCATGATCTTGAACATTATATCTCTTTTAGAACAAATTCACTGCTTGCACAGGAGGTAGATTCATTGTATGATACACGAATGTGTATCCTACAATGGATTCCTACTCATGTGGATTTGGAAATTAATGAAATTTTAGATTCTTTGGCGAACAATGCCAGATGTCTGGATCAGACTGCCATTCCTACTTCCCTTGCAGATGCAAATGCTTTGGCAAAATCTAAACTTATGATTCCTTTTAAGATCCAAACTAAATACCAAATTATAGAACTAAATGTCGATAGATGAATAGCTACTGCTCTCGCAAGATTAAGCATGAAGCACCATAAAAATATCAAAATTTCTGCTAATGGTGTTAAAAAATACCAAAAATGTGGCAACTACCCTGATGTCGAGCTTACTCCTCATCATGTCTTTGATGGCCCAGCTGTTGCAACCGCCATGCATTGTCTGGACCATCGCTCGGAAGAGGATTTATACTGCGCGCTGGCAATCAACATAGCCATTATTATTTAGGAGCATCATGATATTTGATTTTCTTGTAGAGGAGAGGAGATACAACAACAATAAAATTTACATAATCACTTCTGCTTGGAACTAACTATGATTGAAAATCTTTCTGTCTTGGTTCTGTTTTATTTTCTTTGATCATTTCTCATGGAGTTGCCTGATTGGTCATGCTATCTTTTCATGGAGACACATGGGGATTTCTGATTAGTCGAGGATTTCTCGGAGTGGAGTTGAGGTGATTTAATCCTTCATCCTTAGTTCTGTCTCATTTACTATGTGTTAAATGTTCTGTCAATCTCTTATCTAGAAAATTATATTTTATTAAAATTCTGGTGCATCATATGACAATTTCGAAAAAAAAGATTTAACAAGCATTCCATTTGGTAATTATTACAAGACATCTATACAATTATTACGCATTATTATTTGAAAATACTAATTACACATAATAAAAAGGATTCCTTTTCAAAAAAAATTTTCCCATGAATGTTAAACTTGGGATAATGATATGGAAGCTCTAATTACACTACCAATTTAAAATAAATATATTATTGTGCAAAAATAACCACCGATAACATTATTATTTACTTAAAAACATAACTAACCTGAATGAAAAACAGGTATACATCTTTCCCATAATTAAGACTGTCTCACGTGTGGTAGTTTTGTAATCTCTGTGATCCTATTCAAAGCATAATCCGTTTAGTTGAAGATTTATTTTTTAGTTGATCCCTCAAAAAGATTTTTTGTTTTCTACCAATGCTAAACCCTTCTACTCCGAGCAATTTGTTATTGTTGTTTTTATTTTATTTACATCGTAATTTTTTTTTGTCTTACGAGAGATCTAAAAGATTCGAAAAACCACCTGGCTCGTGATTGTTTGGAAGAATATAATAACTGGTGAACTTCTTCCGGGTTTTTCCATAGTACGCATTCAGAGCGTGTGTGGAAGCGGCAGTTTGAGTTGAGAACAAATAATTCATTTATATTCTGGTTTTTGTTAAATTAAATTAGCTTATCAGCTGAGCAAACAATTGCTCTGTGTGTGTGTCTTTCTATTGTAGTGTTAGCTGTATGAGTTTTAGTTTTGACTTCATACAGATATTATATTAAAAAATCCCGTCCTAGTTCTAGTTGATTGAAAATGTAACAGATTTTTAAAGTAGTTCTTTTCGGTAAGAAATCTAAAAGAATTACTGTATTTTTGTGCGATATAATATTGTAAATACATCATTAATTCTGTAGAATTAAATTAATGATGTTTAAGGACATTTGGAATTTATAAGACACTGGAAATCATACATTTTTTAATCAAATTTCGTAGAATATTTTGATAGTTTGAAGAAAGTTTGTTCCCCCAATTATGATGTTGTGTTTTAAACAAGAGAAATACTTCTCAAAAAGATCTAAATTATTTTGAAGAAATATTTTTTAGTTAATTTATATCTATTCGTCAATTAACATTCTAATAGTAAATCCTCCTTTTTATGACGTTAACTGTAGGTCTCTGTCTTATTAGTACAAATTGCGCATAAAATGATCGTAGAACGGCAAACCAAACACCTCCTTTTTATGTAAATAATGGAGGAAACGCATTTTTATGAAATCGGCCATCGGGCCCCTATTCGTAATATAAGTTATAAAAATTATTTTTCATGTACAAATCATTTAAAAACACTCATTTATAATTTATATCTTAATCTGCATGGTTAGTTACAAAACATTTCATAACAAAATTTGATATTGAAAAGTTTAATTTTTTTATTTACTCTATCAATAATATAAGAAAAATTAAATGGGTAAAAATTAAATGGGTAAAACCTAAAGAAACTGTCGACTAAAATATTACTGATGCGTAAAACTATTTAGACAATTTCAAGTAATTTGACTAAAAATATGAATTATCTATATTTCATCTGAAACTACAAGAATATTAAATCTATACATTTTTATCACATATTTTTGCATGATATATTATTTTGCATATTGAAATATTTTACTTTAAAATTTAAATATTATCTGATTTTACGATAAATGATTTTCCTTGGTATTTTATCTGAATTATTTATGATTCTTTCGAGAATTAAAAGCAAATACTTCTGAGGCAGAAGAAGTATTTTTCACCCATGCTGTCAAACTGGCACACTTTTGAAAACCCACCCTACCTTTCTATGTTCGACAAGGTCATGTCACCTCAAGATTGGCGTCTCATCTGCGACCTTGGCCCTTCCCGACACAGCAATTGCGGTTAGCAGCAAAAAAATAACCACTGCGATCGATTTCTGGGACTTGTAATGATTTCTAGACTATGAAATCGTTTTTGAAATAGATTATTTCCTGAGAACCATGATCATTATAGAATGAAATATGTCACAAAAAAAAGTCTACGAACGTTTTTGAAATGTATTGCTGCTATTTATGGAAATGCTAGTGCGATTTGGATTTACTTTATTAAAATATCATTTGTTACATTAACATACAATATTTCTTTACTCTTACTAATGCTTGAATAATTTATTTGTAAGGATGCTTAGACAACTTTGAGGAAAGTACTTTATTATGAAATTTTTTAAGCAGATTAATTTTTATTGTTTGGTAAGTCTAAGAAATATTAAATGATAAATTTGTCATTTCAAGTTTAAAATAATAAACATGGTTTATTTTTTAGTGATTACAATGTAAATTTAAATCAGTTTGAGTTTCATCTCTTAAATGAAAGAAATAAAGATTTTTTACTGCAATCTTTATGAAGAAATTACATTTCAAATATTAAAGATGAAAAAAAAAAAAAAAAAAAAGATTCAATGATTTCTAACAATTTAATATATTTACCCTCCCCATTTTTTTCGTATTCTAAATTTTACAAATTTCAAAATAATAAATTATATGACTTTTTTTAAAATAAGAAATTGGAGTATTTTTTAAGACATTTTTTTATAATTCCTAAACATCACATTGATGGTAATTTAAAATTTAACTTTGATTTCATTTCTACACGAAATCATTATCAGTTTTAATATAAATAATGTAGTATATTGTAATATTTACACGAAACCATTATCTGTTTTAATATAAATAATATAGAACGGTATAATATTTACACGAAATCATTATCACTTTTAATATAAATAATATGGAATATTATAATATTTGCCCGAAATCATTATCAGTTTTAATATAAATAATGTGAAATATTATATATTTACACTATTAAAAACAATGTTGTGGCAGCGTTAATATCTGTTTAATGATTAGTTTGGCGATTGATTGGCGAGCTATTTATTGCGATTGATTGGCGAGCAAATTGATACATTAAACATCCTTTCAAGAAAAGGATGTTTAAGTATAACATTTCGCAACTGTCTCAAAATACAAGTTCAAGTACTCTTATATTTCTTACCAGATCCATATCGACCTTATTTCAATGTTTCGAAAACAAATTGCGGAAACAATTTTCTGTTTTTATTTCGGTTTCCAATGACGCGTGTCCTGTCGTTTTAGTGTGCATCTCCGAACTGAAATCCCCAAGTGACTCAGTTACTGGGCTCTCTCGACTCGTCGACCATGACCTCGTGAACGGATGTCCTCCCCCAGAAAGGAAAAGAAAAAAGAAAAAATCGAGTGCCTCTTTCGAACCTAAAGAGATGGAAAAGTCGCCCTTCCTACCCGGAAGTTAACTGACTGGCCCATGCTTTTCGCCTCACTTACCTCACGAGTGGATGAAAGAATAGGTACAGGTGTGGGCCGCAGCCTTGCTTGCTTGAAAGTCCACCGATATGAAAAAAGAAAAAGATAATGCGCTTTCACAATCTGCTCGTTTTCAGGGTCCTTGGAGCAGGTGGGGTTCGTGCCCCTGTGGATGGGAGTGGTCCTGCAAACCCCCTCTTCTGGTTAATTTCTGGCGTTATGGCATTGAGAGCTTTCTTCTTGACCTTTTTCGGTTTGGTACGGAAGACAAAAGAAATTTCGTGGATGGGTCTGCAGTTTGGTGAGAAAGAAAAAAGGGCCGTAATTTGTTTCATTTGTTGCACTTTGAAAACGCCTTTTTCTTACGAAGTTATTAAACGTCACACAATCCTGACCACGTTCGTGGGTATGTCGTCAGAGGATTGCACAAGTACTCCTGTCAAATTTAAGTTACGGAAATATATTCATAGATAAAAAAAAAGATCTAATTAAAGTTATTAATCCATCACTAGATACATTTTTTTGAATATAATTGTATTATCATCATCATCATCATCAGTGGCGCAACACTTTATGTTGTATACCCATGGTTCTCTTTATGTTGTATACCCATGGTGGGCCAAAGCCGTCCGCCTGCTGACAGATTTCTAGACAGGAGATGCTTTCTTTTTACGGGGTAGGGTTGTCAGAACTACGCCTAACGCTCTACAGCCATATTAGACCGGGACCTAAGGCTGAAAGTGGATTCCGAACTACTACAAACATCCATAGCATCTCCGAGACTTGAACCCGAAACCTGTCGCCACGAGCGCTAGCTACTCGGCCATCAGATTCCACTAACATTATAACCACAAATTATTATTATTAGAGGAAGGAAATTATTATTTCCTTCCTCTTTGGCGCAACAGCTCCATGGCCAATGCCGTCTGCAAGACAGGAGATGTTTTCTTTTTACAAGGGTAGAATTGTCAGCCCACGTTCTACAGTCGTATTAGCCCGGGACCTACGGTTTAAAGTGAATTATAAACCACTACAAACATCCATGGCACCGCCGGGATTCGAAACTTGTGGCACCGAGCGCCAGAGCGCTAGTCACGCTGCCATCAGGCGTTGATACGAAAATTTCCAGTTCGGCTTCGTTTGTCAGGTTGCGAATTGAGTTTCCTAAGTTCAGAAACCCTATTCACTATCCATTAGGTCTGTGTAGACCTTGAATTTGTTTATAAATTGCAGGATATTTAATTGTTATTGTTATCGCATCCCTCATAAAATGTGGAAAGAGGGATGCAATTTCTGTTTTTGATGGAGCGCCCGTAGGTAGAAATCTGACTTCTACTCTGTGACGCTTAAAAAGGAGGGAAGCGTCTTCCGGGAGGACTTTTACGGAGAACTACCCCACGTTTGCCTATCGTATGGGAGAAAACCCGGAAAACTTACACCAGGTAGTCCGATTAAAGAGGCAAGATGCCGAACATCTCAAACGCCATCGAAGCTCCTCGTTTTCTGAAACTTACAACAAAACCGCCAGTGAATTGAACCTCCCCCTAATGCTCACCAGCAGCGCATGGTGCCACGAATCAGGCAGAATATTTAATTGGTGTAACAATAAGAAAAAACATAGCTATTATTGTTAAATATTACAAATACACATGTGTTTTAATAAATGTTTTGGTTGTTTTATAGGAAAATATATTGAGTATCTTTCTCTTTATGTATATTATGTTACATATTAATAACCTCTTAGTTTTGCTTAGGAAAAAGGAAATAAATTTATTAACGATGCCCGATGTCTCTTCAAAAAAATAAAGCAACATTCTTGAATAAATTCTATGCTATTTTTCCATTCCCATTAACTATTCATTTATATTAATTCGGCATACAATGCTTTCTAGGAATCTTAATTAATGTATTATACATAATATTTTATTGGGATTCATATTAAAAAATTTCAAGGAAATTATTAGTAGGATGCTAATGGATTCCTGGAAACCAAAACATTGCTTCTTTTTGGATGAATGGTATTACTCTGCATAAATAAGTCATTATTTTTCGTGGTATTTTGAATGATACGTATTTTACCTCTGTTCTTGTGGTATTTAATTCTATTCTTGTTTATTCGTTTGTTTCATTTTAACCTATTAAATATAATTGTATTCTTGGGAATTTTTCTTGATTTGAATAATCCTGTAGATTTAGGTGTATGGTCTTTTGAACTGTCACAAAATTTTAACCAAGCAACTTGCAAGTTAACCAAGGACATTCATACAAAAATTTAAATAAATAATCTATATTAAACAATTGATTTGTATATAAACACCCTTAAAATGTCACATTTTCTTCTCCTTTTTATAACAGATAGTTTTTATATTGTCATTCGTTCTTTTATTCAAAATTATAACAATTTAAGGGCCTGAATAGCCGAGTGACTGGTGATCGCTGCCACAGGCTTCAGGTTCGACTCTCGAAGAGAATAATTATTGAGCACTATGACGTTGAATTATCCTACTACGAAATTGCTATAGAGCACCAGAAGTGTACTGGGGCCTCATGGCCGCGTGACCGTCAGTGCCACAGGGTTCGAACATCCGGCGGTGCCATGGAAGTTTGTAATGGTTCGGAATCCACTTTAAGCCATACGTCCAGGTCTATTATGACAGTAGGTAGGGCTGACAACCCTACCTCCTTTCCCTTCAACCGCGAGGCCACACGGGTTCCTGGGCTTGGTCTAGATGTCTACCAAGTGGGATAAGAAACGACAACACAATGTATTATCCTATCGAATTTCAATTATTTTGCTTCATAAAGTCAGTTGTGTGTCGAATATTTACTATCAATGATTCTTATATTTTTATCTAAATTTTAAACAAAAATTATATGTATATATATGGGACTTTACTATGTTTTTTTACTTTACTAATGCCAGTATACATTATTTGAAAATATTCATGCATTAATAGTAGATTAAAATTAATTAATATGTATTGACTATTTTTTATAAATGCTGTCGATAGATAATATAAATGTTAACGATAGATGGCGCAACCAGCGCTGATGTCGTAGATGACTCAACTGCGCTGAATGAATAACTATATGTTACGGGGCCTACAGAATAGAAGGAGAAGAAAGAGAAACAATGCATATTGTAAAGTGAGAGTTGTGGTTCTTAAAAGAAATGTTTGTTTAAGAAATAAAATATAACATTAGTTTAAAATGTAATAATTAGTAGTCGCTATTTAGATAATATATGAAATTCTTTTAACGTCTTCTTCAAATTTAATTAATTATTTATCTTATTTCAAATGGTTGTAAATCGTTCGAAACAAAATGGAATCAGAAAACTGTATGTTTTTTTTTCTACTTCATTAGAATTTAAAACATTTTCTAACGTATTATTCTTTTCTTCTTTTTTTAGAGTTCTCTTATTGCTCAAGACAACGATCTCTTCCGTCAACTTCTGTCTCTCCACGATTCCATAGCAGAATTGAGAGAACGCCAACGTTACAGCGCTTGTCTGGACGATGACGATGACGAGGAAGAGGACGATATCGATATCACCGAATGTCCTGGGCATCGGAACAGGCACAACTCTCCTAGTCTGGAGTCCCTGTCAGACCCGGGTGAGCTTCCGGAAACGTCTCCCGAATCAACGCTCTCCTCCCGCTCTAGTCTCTCGGCAAACAGTTCCGATTTCAAGCCTCGCAAATATCATAATCCCTGCAGCAGTCATCGTAATCGGTATCGAAAAGAAGACGGCAAGCAGCGCCACCGTGCGACGAATAATTCTAAAGACGATTCCAGACCTCTCATTTTCATCGATAAATCAGAGATTTGTTTTCGGTGTCGCAAAATGGCGCCCCCTTATCGAAGATCAAGTTCTATTACTAGTTTGTATTATTTGCATGAGGATATGGAATCCTATGATTCTGGAATTCATTTGCAAGGATCTCATTCTGATTCTGATCACGAAATCTTCGTGTGATGATTCTAATTTTTTTTTTTTAGATATACCTCTACGAGAATATCAAAATGTTTTAGTCAGTGGTTTTTTTGTACGTGTCACAGACTTCAAGTGCTTAGGCCTACAAGTACATGCGGACTGTGTTGTCTTTGTTAAAGCTTTTTTTTTAGATGCAATTCATGCACGAAGTTTCGAAGTTTATTCTGAAAAAAACCTTTTTATGTAATATATGAATCGTGAAATCATGTTTCTATGAACTTTTTCTAAAAAAAAAAAAATATTAAGCATATGTGTAATGAATGTTTGTTGAATTGTACAATAAAACTTTACAAAAAAATATATTGTTTTTCTTGAATTTCAATAATTAAACAATCCATATTCGAAGGCAGAAGTATTTTCTGAACTAACTATTTCATTTCGTACTGAATTTCGAACACTGAATCATAATAAATTACATTGTAACATTGGTTATCATAGCAAATTACCTTGTAAAGATGATAGATAAGTGAAATTATAAAAACGATAAATCATTATAAAAGTGATACAATTTTTTGTGTAAAAATACACTTTGTCCCTTTATATGTCACAAAGATATCAAAATTCTATAGAAAAGAAAATTAAAATAACATATTTTGGTGTGCAAGTTGGACAACTGTATTGTAACTGAGTGTGGAGGGGTTCAGATATTTGAGGCTCAAGTTGGAGAACACACAACTTTATTTACACACACACATTTCAATTCAATTAGATTCAAACAATACGTAACCCATTTAAAGACAGATAATTATGGATTCGTGGAAGGATTTCACTTCTAAGCGAAAACGCTATACTCAGGTACGTGCAGGTGCGCGAAATATATTTCCTCTTCAGGTGAGAGTGTGTAGGCCAACTGACCATTTCTCCTGAATACCACAGGGGACACTCTTGCCAGTGTGTAGGAAGAAGCAGGGTTATATTATTTTAATTATGATATAAAACATGAACTATAGCAATTAAAAATATTTGAAAAAGCAAATAAATGGTACTTCTGTGGATAATAATTAATGGTAACGAATAAAAATTGTTGCATTAAAATAGAAATTTTGTTTATTCTTTAAACAGCGGCAAATAACAACAACTTGGACGTGAACGTTTTGTTTGTAATTTTTCAGAACAACTCAACAAAAAATCCTAATAGCATATCTATATATTTGCCATGTAGTACGCAGGTTGATTGTAATTGGGTGCGGTTGGCCTGAGATACTTGAGGACAACTCACAACTTTATTTACACCCGGACAAACACCATACACATAGAATAAGAGATCAACAATATTTAGCACATTTTAAGACACATAATTCGTAGAAAGATTCCACTTCTAGGTCAAAGACGAAACATCTTTTGCTTAGAAGTGAAACCTTTTATAACATCTAAATGTTAAATTCATAACTATCTATTTACTTCAAAAGTTGCAATGTCTTTTAAACATCTAAACTCCGCTAATTATTGAAAAAGAAATCGAAGAAACAATTTGAACTTCAAAGAAACCTTCATAATTTTGGAAAAACTAAACATAAGGTATACATACAAATTCTGTAACATACTAACACCTACTCTTATGTTAAATGAAACATTTCAGTGACCATCTTACTGAAATTTTCAGTTTATGAAGGTTAACAGCTATAGCGGATTGCAGTTAGATAATGGCACATGTCTCTTAAGGATCTTTCAAGGCAACAGTACATTGTGTAACATCTTTTTTCTTTATAAAAGATGGACATCTTTTTATCATTACTCTAAGATCTAATTATTTCTTTAGAATGAGGAGCTTTAAATTATCTCTTTTTGTTCTTGTTGTTGTGATTCATCCCACTTGTTCCGTGGCAACATCAGATTAAATTCATAAATTTGATGCTTGCAAGTCGTGCCGAAAACAAACAATTACAACTTCAATTGTCCTAAAAAACAAAATAGGTACTTACGTATTAACGGTACCTTGGCGACAAACTTGGCGGTTTTTAAGTGTCGCCAATCTTTATTATTTGGAATAAAAATATTTTGAAAGCGTTTTGATTTTAAATGAAGTGTTTCATATATATTTTATTATTTGGAACAAAAATTTTAAGTGTAGATTGGCGCCAAATCTGTAGCTGCGGTTGGCGCGTGTGCTCTTTATTGGCGCAACTGTCGCCAAGGTACCGTTAATACGTAAGTACCACAAAATATTAGTGGATGAGGTCTGATTTTGCCATAAAATGTTTGCAACTTCGAGGCGTAAAAACTGAAATTTGTATGAAAGAAGTTTGCATCCTTGGAAATGATAAGAACACTAAACTGTGAAAAATTCATAATATCTTGTAAATAAATAAAGACCATTATTAATATTCCACCACAATGAAACTTTTTATAGCATCTAAATGTTAAATTAATAATGGCCTATCTACTTCAAAAGTTGCAATGTCTCTTAAATTTCTAAAATCCGCTAACTATTGAAAAAGGAAATTCAAGGAAAACTTCACAGTTTTGAAAAAAATAAACATTAAGTTATACATAATTAATTATACATTAATAAATTCTGAAGCATATTAACTCTTACATTAAATGAAACATTTAGTGGCCATTTTACTGAAATTTTCAGTGTATGAAGATTGACATTTATATAATGGCAGATAGTTAATTGTATATGTCTAGTTGATAGTTAATAGCAGTTAGTTGTAGTTAGATAATGGATGTCTTTTAATGATTTTTTAAAGCAACAGCGCATTGAGTAACGTCTTTTTTTTTTATCGAAGTTGAACATCTTTTTATCATTGCTCTAATCTATAATCATCTCGTTAGAATGAGAAGCTTTAAATTATTACCTCTTTCTGTTCCTATTGTTGTGACTCATCCCACTTGTTCTATGCAATGTGAGATTAAATTCATGAATTTAATATTTGCAAGTCGTGGCGAGAACAAAGTATTGCAACTTCAGTTAGTCTTAGATTACGAAATATTAGAGGTTTAGTTTATTAGTTTACCATAAAATATGTGCAGCTATCAAGAGTAAAAGCTTAAATTTGTATGACAGAAGTTTGCATAATAGTAGTTTGCATCTTTGGCAATGACAATAACACTAAACTGTGAAAAATTCATCCCATTTGGAAAAATAAATAACAGACCATTATTAATATTCCACCATAATGAAACATTTTATAACGTATAAATATTAAATTAATAATGACCTATTTACTTCAAAAGACGCAATGTCTCTTAAACATCTAAAATCCGTTAACTATTTAAAACCGCAACCGAAGAAACAATTAGAAATTCAAGGAAAACTTCACAATTTTGAAAAAAAATAAACGCAAGATATATATAATTAATTATACATTTTTAAATTCTAAAGCATATCAATGCCTGCTCTTATATTAAATGAAACAATTAGTGGTCATCTTACTGAAATTTTTAGAGTAGTCTATGAAGGTTGACTGCTATAATGGATTGCAATTAGATAATGGCAGATGTCTCTTAAGGATCTTTCAAAGAATTAAGACAAAGAATAGCAACTTCAGTTGATCCTAGAGTTAGTTCAGTTGATCCTAGAGTTAGAGATCCTAGAAATATTAGTGGATGAGGCCTGATTTTGCCTTAAAAGGTATACAACTTTCAAATGTAAATACTGAATTTGTATGAGAAGTTTGCATCTTTGGGATTGACAAAAATATTAAACTGTGAAAAATTCATCATATTTGGTAAATAAATAAGATACCATTATTAATATTCAACTATAATGAAACCGTTTATAACATCAAATGTTAAATTATTAATGACCTATTTGCTTCAAAAATTGAAATGTCTTCTTGAACATCTGAACACATCTTGATTTCCTTTTTCAAAGCTAACTATTGAAAAAGAAAATCGAAGAAACAATTTGAACTTCAAGGAAAACTTCATAATTTTGAAAAAACATAAAATGTACATACAAATTCTGAAACATATTAATGCCTGCTCTTATATTAAATGAAACATTTAGTGGCCATCTTACTGAAATCTTCAGTTTATGAAGGTTGACAGCTATAACGGATTGCAGTTAGATAATAGCGGATGTCTTTTAAGGATATTTCAAGGCAGCAGTGCATTGTGTAACATCTTTTTTTTTTATCAAAGATTGGCATCTTTTTAACATTACTCTAAGATCTAATTATATCTTTAGAAAGAGGAGCTTTAAATTATCTCCTGTTCTTGTTGTCGTGACTCATCTATGGCAACGTCAGATAAAATTATAAATTTAATGCTTACAAGTCGTGGCTGAAACAAAGAATTGCAACTTCAGCTAGTTCTGAAAACGAAATATTAGTGGTAGAGGTCTGATTTTGCCATAAAAGGTTTACAACTTCCATGCGTAAATGTTGAAATTTGTTTCAGATACACATCATAATAGTTTGCATCTTTGGGATTGACAAAAACACTAAACTGTAAAAAATTCATCCCATTTGGTAAATAAATAAAAGATCATTATTAATATTCCACCATAATGAAACCTTTTATAACATCTAAATGTTAAATTTATAATAGCATATTTACTCCAAAAGTTGCAATGTCTCTTAAAATCTGCTAACTATTGAAAAAGGAAATGGAAGAAACAATTTGAAATTCAAGGAAAACTGTACAATTTTGAAAAAACTAGACATGAAATATATATAATTAATTATACATTAATACATTCTGAAGCTTATTAATTCTTATATTAAATGAAACATTTAGTGGCCATTCTATTGAATTTTTCAGTTTATGAAGGTTGACATTTATATAATGGCAGATAGTTAATTGCAGATATCTAGTTGATAGTTAATGGCAGTTAGATAATGGAAGATGTCTCTTAATGATCTTTGAAGGCAACAGCGCATTGAGCAACATCTTTTTTTTTATCGAAGATGGACATCTTTTTGTCATTCCTCTAAGCTCTAAATATCTCGTTAAAATAAGGAGCTTTAATTATCTATTTTTGTTCTTATTAGTGTGATCCATCCCACTTGTTCTACGACAACGTCAGATTAAATTTCTAAATTTGATGCTTACAAGTCATGGCGAAAACAAAGAATTGCAACTTCAATTGGTTCTTAGAATTCAAATTATTATTGGATGAAGTTCGATTTCGCCATAAAAAGTAAGCAACTTTCAAGCGTAAAAGTTGAATTTGTATGAGAGAAGTTTACATCATAGTAGTTTGCCTCTTTGGGATTAACAAGAACACTAAATTGTGAATAATTCATCATATTTGGTAAATAAATAAAAGATCATTATTAATATTCCCCCATAATGAAATCTTTTATAACATCTAAACGTTAAATAATTAATGACCTATCTACTTCAAAAGTTGAAATGTCTCTTCAACATCTAAAATCCTCTAATTATTGAAATAGGAAATCGAAGAAATAAATTGAAATTCAAGGAAAACTGCACAATTTTGGAAAAACCAGACATGAAATATATATAATTAATTATACATTAATAAATTCTGAAGCATATTAACTCTTACATTAAATGAAACATTTAATGGTCATCTTACTTAAATTTTCAATCTATGAAAGTGGACAATTATACACTGAAGTGACAAAAGTCATGGGATACCTCTTAATATCGTGTCGGCCCTCCTTTCGCCCGTCGAAATGCAGCAACTCGACGTGGCATGGACTCAACAAGTCGTTGGAAGTCTTCTGCAGGAATATTGAGCCATGCTGTCTCGATAGACGTCCATAATTGTGAAAGCGTTGATGGTGCAGGATTTTGGGCACGAACAGACCTCTCGATGATGTCCCATAAATGCTCGATGGGATTCATGTCGGGCGATCTAGGTGGCCAGATCATTCGTTGGAATTGTCCAGAATGTTCTTCAAACCAATCGCGAACAGTTGTGGCCCGGTGACATGGCGCATTGTCATCCATAAAAATCACATCGTTGTTTGGGTACATGAAGTCCATGAATGGTTGCAAGTGATCTCCAAGTAGCTGAACATAAGCATTTCCAGTCAATGTTCGGTCCAGTCGCACCAGAGGACCAAGTCCATGCCATGAAAAAACAGCCCACACCATTACGGAGCCACCACCAGCTTGAACAGTGCCTTGCTGACAGTTTGGGTCCATGGCTTCGTGGGGTCTGCGCCACACTCGAACCCTACCATCAGCTCTTACCAACTGAAATCGTGACTCATCGGACCAGGCCACGGTTTTCCATTCATCTAGGGACCAACCGATATGCTCACGTGCCCACGAGAGTCGCTGCAAGCGATGTCGTTCTGTCAGTAAAGGCACTCGAGTCGGTCTTCTGCTGGAATAGCCCAAGAAAGCCAAATTTCTCCGCACAGTTCTAACAGACAAGTCCCTTGTACGTCCCACATTGATTTCTGCGGTTATTTGACGCAGTGTTGCTTGTCTGTTAGAATTTACGACTCTTTGCAGACGTCGCCGGTCTCGGTCGTTAAGTGCAGGCGGTCGACCACTGCGCTGTCCATGGTGGGATGTTATGCCTGAAATTTCATACTCTCGGCACACTCTTGACACAGTGGATCAGTGGATCTGGGAATGTTGAATTCCCTAACGATTTCCGAAATGGCATGACCCATGCGTCTAGCTCCAACTAACATTCCGCGTTCAAAGTCTGTTAATTCCCGTCGTGTGGTCATCATCACGTCAAAACCTCTTCGCATGAATAACTTGAACAGAAATGAAAGCTCTGCGAAAGCACTGTGCATTTATACCTGTTCTACGTGATGCTACTGCCATCTGAAAATTTTCATATTGCTATCCCATGACTTTTGTCACTTCAGTGTATAATGGCAGATAATTAATTGCAGAGGTCTAGTTGATAGTTAAGGGCAGTTAGTTGTAGTTAGATAATGGCAGATGTCTTTTAAGGATCGTTCAAGGCAGTAGCGCATTGTTGTAACATCGTTTTTTCAATTCCTTCTATTAGCTCACACTCTCCCTATATATACCTTGTTCAAATTTTCAATCGTTCATAAAATACTTTTTATTCATCCAAACTTGTAGTGGATGACACTGGATGTTAATACGGTTTTTTCAAATATTAATTCAGTAATTAAATTTAATTAATTAATTATAATTTTTTTTTAGATTTATGTTGCATATATCTATCAATAGATGGCGCCAGATAAACTTACAAAAATTATTTATAAAGTACTTTCTGCAATATAGTGAAAAAAAAGTAGGAATTTTTTTTATATATATATTACTTGTTTTTTATCAAATAATAAATTCATAAATTTGAGGTTTACAAGTCGTGGCGAAGACAAACTATTGCAACTTCGGTTGGTCCTAGAATTCGAAATATTAGTACATGAGGTCTGATATTGCCATAAAGGAGTGCAAGTGTCAAATATAAAAACTGAAATTTGTATGAGAGAAACACTAGGGAAATTTCTTCAAAAATAATCGCACTGTTAATGCAAGATTTTCTGTTCTCGATTGCCAACTTTTCTATTCGATATTGAAAGCAATGGCTGTAACTTACGATTATTCAGTCATGAATCAAGGAAAAAATTAAATAATAACAAAACAATTAACAAATCGAACAACAACTAATTAACAAATAAAATAATTGATTGATTAAATTATTAAATATAAATTCCAATTTTTTTAAAAGAATTGTGAGCATTGCAACATATTACTTTTGCAAGAAAGATTCAAAACAAGGATAAATCAAAAGTTGTCCTCTAAGTTTATAATTTAAATCCCACGACATCATACTAGAGACTGCCTTTTTTTCCATTTTTCGATTAATTCTATCATATATTTACTTGAACTTGAACATAACTCAAAATTCAATATGTGAATGAATGAAATTATTTTTGTTTTCTCGTTATTTTACATGAGTAGAAGAATATATAGTTTTTTAAAACTTATCCACAATCAAAATATTCATCAGTGTATCTTAAAAGTGTAATTAGTACTCAATCTTCTTCTTCAATGGCACAACAGCCCCATGGTGGGACAAGGCCGTCTGACTACTGGCAGATTTCGAGAAAGGATATGTTTTTCTTTTTATGAGGTAGGGTTGTCAGCCCTATGCCCAACGCTTTACTGTCATATTAGACCAGGATCTACGGTTTAAAGTGGATTCCTAATCACTACAAACATCAATGGCACCGCCGGGATTTGAACCCGAAACCTGTGGACCCGAGCTCCAGAGTGCTACTAAAGTACTCAATCTAGCTATTTAAAATAGAATATCAATGTATAAAAAAATATGCTTGGTTTCTTTTTGCAATTAATAAGACTAAATTTTAAAAATTAATAATACAGTTTTCTAAACATATATCAACTTCAAGCAGACGGCCCCTTCCAGGTTCATAGAAGCACTTTCATTTTTATTTACAAACATATATTTATATGTATGCATAAAGAACTTTATTTACCAAAAAAAAATTTTTTTTTTTGTTTCACAAGTGCAGTTCACTCGAAAGACGAAGTTTTTTAGAGTTCTCGAGTCTACGTCGAACCCATTTCACCTTGCGGCAGACCTCAATTATCACACGGCATGAAACACGAAACCACAACCCGCTCACTTTGAAAACAGGCCAAAACACCGGCCTATTCTCTCACTTCGGAGAATAAAATAAAAACAACACTTCTTATCGACTCGTCGCAGAACTCTCCATCTTCTCCGAAACCTCCCTTTAAGAAAGTCCGTCAAGAGGAAGGGGGTCAGCTTCTCTCACTTCTCATTGGAGTCGATACTTCCTCAGCCGATGGTCTATCATCAATCCCGATATGACAACTTATGGTGTAGTCCATATTCATCTGTAGTTGTTTTGAACTGTAAAGGTCGCACGGTCAATCGCTAAGTTCATGAGGTCTCATTATCCATGACAATCTGCTACCAGATTTAAGTGACAAGTTGTTCTCATTAGTATAAAACACTAATTGCATGTAATATAACTATCCACAATACTTCTTGCCTTCTGTCAAATATGAGTTAAAAGGTTGTTATTATAAACTTGTTAAAAAAATATACATACTCCCCTGTGAATGAAATGCTACAACTCTTCTCGTTGAAAAAATTCTACATTATAAACATTTTCTATTAAGTACGTTATAATATCTGTTCTATTTATAATATACATTGAAATTCACAATGAAAGTTTTTTTTTTTTTTGATTCTATAACAATTATAATTTATATTTAAATTTGCTTTTATTGAAGACACGTAATTTTTTGCCATCTGATTTAATACTGCTATTACAGTTTGTTGTCCTTTGAAAGGTCATTGTATAAAGCATATCAGTCACATTTTTTCACGAAATCTTAATTCATAACTTGCATCTATTTTATTTTTTAAATGAATCGTAAATAAAATAATACATAATAATACTTCACACGAAGGCAAAACACATACATTAAGAAACAGAATGCACTGAAAATTAAACGATAACCGTAACGGAGTTTTCTGGGAGATAACGCTTTCATTGAAATTCTCTTAATGTAGATTATCTCACAAACGCTGCAAAAGAACACACAGTAGTCATAAGTCGTAACTCTTCTTTATATACCAGGAAATATGAATGAGAAAACGCTTAAACAGTTAAATTCATAAAGGATTTTTTTATACGAATTTACTTTCGTATTCTAGTGCTTATCAAAATTAAATATATCTGAGTAAAATTCAAATTTCGTTTTATCACAGTTGCTTATGAGGATTAGTAATGATTATTAAATCTAGAATTAAAATGCTTTACGTGTACATGATGGGATATGATCTTTTTAGACAACATATGCCATACTTTAATAAGATGAAGATTGCAAAATAGATATAATATTTTTCGATAGAGTAGTCGAATTTTAGTTCCATTTTTTTTAAATTTAATTTTTTTGATAAAACGTGAAAAACGACGTTTAATTAAGTATATTTCGGGAGTCTTTTTTTAACTAAATTTTTTTGTTAAAAATTTGAATAGATTACATAAATTTTTAGACAAAATTTTAGATACAAATCCTTATTTATAAGTGTTTTCTTATCGGTTTAATATAAAATAAAAAGTATCGATTATTTAAACATTAAAAATGTCAGATTAAGTATGCTATTTTGAATATTACACATAAATTGTGAAAAATTTTAAGGATTTGCTCATTGTAACTAAAAAAAAAAAAACTTGTGTTTCAGAAAGTTTATTACAAGGCTTAAAATCACACTATGAAAAAAAGAAGCTTTAAAATGAAATAAATACATACAGAAAAAATAAAATTCAAAAAAGGCAGAAAAGGTCTCAATGACAAGCTTAGACAATATTAATTAGTTAAGTGAATATTATTTACAACCAAAATATAATTATCCCGACTCGAGGCTCAATGGTAACGCGCGCCGCTGATGAGCATGTTCAATCCGCTGGAGGCTTTGTTGTAGACACTGTTTCAAAAAACGAGGGAACTCGATTGCGTTTACGATGTTCAGCATCTTACCTCGTGAAGGCTCGTTCCCACCGAGGCGAGAGACGTGAAGATTCAAGAGGCAAGCGACAGTTTTTTTGACCCCTTCACAGCGAAACGTCAGAAATAGCATTACGCCCGGTGAAGATCCGCTTCGAGTTGAAAGTTGGGCAACTCCAAGCGGCGGATTGTAAACCGGTTTCAGGCGACCGCGGTGAGGCTAGTGATTGGTCAAATTTTTTCGCTTGCATCTTCTCGCCTTGGTGAGCACGAGCCGTGAGTCGGACTACCCGGCAGGATGTTTCCTGGTTTTTCTTCCATACGATACTCAAATGCACGGCAGGTGTCTCTAAAAGTCCTTCCAGAAGACACTGCCCTCCTTCTTCAGCGACACGGAGCAATATTAGACTTCTACCTGCTGGTGCTCCATCACAACAGAAGCTGCCCTTCCCTCCTACCATGAGACCACACGGCTTTGTAGACTTAGTCTAGATGTTGCTGTCGATCAAATGGAATAAGAAACAACAACAATATATTTTTTATCAACTTAAGTGTTGAATTCAATTAAAATAACACTATATATATCAGGAATATATAAGAATTTTAAAAAATTTAGTTTTTTACAATTTTTCGGGGTTTTTTTTACAATTTTTTAATTAGTTTCGGACTATTTTTCGCGTATTATATAATAGAACGAAATAAATTTAAATGTTTATAAATGATATACTTAAAAAATAGTTTTAAAAAAGAATTACATTACTTCATGTTCTACTACTGAATTTAAAATTTAGAAGTTAAAAATTTTTTAATAAAAACCATTTTGTATTCATTTAAATCAATATAACAAATATTTTTTAGCATTATTATTTAAAACATTAAAATTCAAAACCCATAAAACTTATACTTAAACATAATAAACTATTAGAGATCGAGAATTAAAATTTTTAAATAAAATTAAATTTAATACAATGCATTACAATAATCCACAACCGTAATTTGAATAATTTTGAAATTACTGGCTATCAGATTATTTTGAAAAGAATTTTAAACCTAAAAATTGATCAATAATCTGCATTTTATCAATTGAAGCAATCGTATCTTTCTACTTTTTAATCGTATCTTTCTAGTCTTTTTTACTTTTTAAAGTCTTAGGAAAGTCATGAAATAAAAAAAAATGTTTTGTAAAGTAAAAGAAAAGAAAAAATTACACTAAAATATCATCCAAAGTGCAAAATTCTACAGGAAACCACTTTTGAATAGAAAATTTCATTAAAAAGACATTCAAAATACGTAACTCTATTGTGTTTAAATGAGACATATGAAATTATATCTATCAGTATTTCTTTTTTTTAAAAATAAGTAGACTCCTTCAAAATTTCTGAACCATATTAAATTTGTCGAAATAAAGACATTATCTGCCAAATTCACAAAGACTGGATGGTTGAACTGGAAACTCTCACAGACAAAGGCATATAAAAAGTTGAAAGTCGAGCTCATCGTAGTCAGTAGACTATGAAATATACTTCCAAAGTAATATTTCACATCAAGAACAAAATGATCCATACCTCTGAGTGTTGCCACTTTTTTGGCATTTTTAGGGATTCGTTTCATGGGTGACATGACATAAAAATTGAAGTACCAATAACACCCGTGAAACAATACTTTAAAAAAAAATTTTTTCATTGAAAATAAAAACTTTAACAACCGATTCCTTGTGGGTCGGTATAGCATTGTTGGAGGTCGATTCATTGTTAAGGGTCGATTCATTATTGGGGGTCATTTGTTCAGATCGATTCAGGGTCAGGAGTCGGTTGGTGTTCGATAGAAACCTTTTGGCACTTTAAGCACTTGGCATTTAAATATAATCATTTTTCATAATTTTATTATTATATATTATATAATTATATTATATTATTTTATTAAACATAATTATATTATAGTAGTCGATTCCTTATCGGGGGTCAATAGTTCACATTTATTCGGGATCAAGAATCTTTTGATGTTACATAGATACACTTTGGCACTTTAGGCATTTGGCATTTAAATATAAATACATTATACAATTTTATTATTATATTATATATATTATGTAATTATATTATATAAATTTATTAAATATAATTAAAATGAACTTTAGTTGTATTACCTTGTAAAGAGGAGTATTATAAGAAATATTTTAAAGTCAATTCCTATTTTTTTTTCACCATACTGAAGAAAGTCCTTCATAAATTCCATTCATTTTTTTAAGTTTATCTGGGTTTATATTGGTAGATGTATGCAACTTAAATCTAAAAAAACTAAAATTAATTAATTTAATTTAATGAATGAATTAATATTTGAAAAAAACTGTATGAACATCCAATGTCATCCACTCAAGTTCAAAATAAATTTATTTGAACTTGAGTGGATGAATAAAAAGTATTTTATGAACGATTGAAAATTTGAACAAGATATATATAGGGAGAGTGTGAGCTAATAGAAGGAACTGAAAAAAATGGTCGTTGAATGGCAATTTTAATTTGGAATTAAATAGGAAAAAAAATCCCATTCTTTATTGTCATGCATGTTTCTTATTATATTCTTTTTATTTATTTATTTTTGAGGACTTCGCGTTCTAATAATGTAAGTCGGTTAAATGTATAATACAAGGCTTATAATTAAAGTTAGAATTTAACTTATCATTATTTATAAATTTAAAATTAAATAGGAAAAATATTTTAATGAATAAATTCAGCAATAAATTTAAGTTACTGTGTATTATTGAAAAAATTTCTTTTTTAGCTTTGGAATATACAAATTAAATATGTACTCTTATTATAGTTAAAATAATAAATTAACTTATATATATAATTTTTTATTTTTAAAAAATAAATAATAGATAATCCTTATTATCATGTAAAGAACTGTAATTAACAATTTTTATTAGACTGGTCGCTGAATAATTATTTTGATTTGAAATTAAATAAGAAAATATTTACTACTCTTTATTGTTAAAGTGTTCTTTAGTTAAAAATTCTTACCCTTCCCTCCCTCCTCCCTTTTTTTTTCTTTCAGGGTATTCTGTTCCATTTAATGTATGCCCCGGATACAAAAAAAATTTAAGAGACATTTTATGTTAAATAGAACTTACCAACATAACAATCTTTCAAAATATGTAGAATTTTTTTAATTAATATTAAACTTATAACATCAACAGCTCTCTGCAAAAAACGTCTGATTGAAGTTCTGTTTTGATTTTACTATAATAGATTTTCGTACGATAAGTTTAAATAAAAAAAGATACATCTTAGTTTTAGAATGAAAGCAATTAATCGAAGCAAATATTCATTTACTCTCGCAAAAAAAAATTGAACAAACCTTTTTAAAAACATCGATTTAAAACCAATTCATCTGATGAAAATAAAACAAAATTTGATAGATTAAAATGCAATTTACAAGTGTGGCCTTAAGCTTACTTCGATTCCTAATTTCAAAATGTAAAAACCCTATTTGTAATTTTTATCAAAAGAATACTGGTTTAAAATAAATGTAAAGTATATAATGATATTTTTTTTTTCATGAAGTAATCATCAGTTATCGTAATTTCAGATGATATTTCTTTAAGATTTTCACCAATATTCTCAAACCAATTTTCACTATTTAGGTTACTATGGACAGAAATTGTGTTGCTATACAATTTTCTATAGAGTTAAAAGAATCCTGGATATCAGTTTAGGATTGTGCACTCCATAAACCCGCTCCGATTTAACACAACTAATTCAAAATTGTGAAATTTTTGTCATTGGTAGTCTTTGTCGAACGATTTCTGCATGGAACGATGGTTCACATGTATACAATCAGTAAAGGATCTCGTAAACTGATGACAGATGGTCTTTTGAAGAATTGCAAGAATTTTAAAGAGGTTATGCGCTTTGAACTATTGATAGGTACCGCCATATAACATAATAATTGTAGATCCTAGGCCGATAATTATTGTAATCTTAAACATTACCATGTAATTTTATATGATCAAAGTAATAGCAATTGTAATAAAACATGGGATTGGTAACCAATGAACCTTGTTATAAAATTCCAAATTCTTAGCTGATGTTAAAATATACATTATTATATTTTGAGATGAAATTCTTTCAAAACAATATTCACAGAAAAATAAGCTTTAAAAAATGTTTCAGTAAAATTGAACATACTTTTGCATTTATTAATGAATCATAAATGGTAGGTTCAGTTTCAGATGCTAAATTAATGTGCTTGCAATTTATTTATTTTTTTTCTTTTGTCAACATCACAGTTTTGATCACAGTGATGCAATAATCGAAGGATGTTTATCTCGTGGTCAATTACATAGAATATCTAGAAAACGTTAGTGTCGCCATCTGGGGGAAATAAAGTATATTTATGACTAGAGAAATGTTACAAAGGAAGAAAATTTGACAAACATAAACTACAGCAAAAATAATGTTGACGCTTGTTTATAAAGTTATTCTCAACAATAAACTAAAACCTATTGTTTTTAATTTACTAAATGTTTTTTTCTTTAATTTGATAATTTATAAATTTTCACTATTGCCTTAATGCATACAGCTTGGCTTAAAGACATTAAAATTAAATAATTTGAAAAAGAAAAAAAGCAGAAAATCTATATTTATTTATTTAAAACATTCTAGAGTTTCCACAGTGTAAAGTTAACAAAATATAAAATATTCATAATTACCTCGACTTTTAATTCATAAAGCTTTTATCTTACGATTAATATCACAGAATTGGTCACACTTAACGATTGGAATAAATAAATATATATATATATTTTTTTTTTCGAAAATTGTATTTCAAAAATAAAGCTTAGATTTATAACGCATCGTCGACAATTCCCTAATTCAGAACTAATTCATGAGACATAACTTCTTTTTTATTTCTCGATATGTTTCATTTTTTTGTTTAATATTCTCATAAGCTAGTTTTCTGTGAGAATATTAGACAAAATATTCTTGCGAATATTGAACAATTTCTAAGACAATATTAGAAAATTTTTCTTTTTTTCTTTTCTTTTTTTAGAAAAGTTTTCTACTTCTTTTTAAACCATTCAAATATATCAATTTATATAAACATTTATATATTATTAGCCACATATCAAGTTAAACACAAAATTCTTTTAAAAATTCATCCTTATATATTTAAAACAATACACTTATCTCAATACAAAATTCTTTTGAATATCAATATCAAAACTTATTAAGATTGTTTTTAATTAAAGAGTTATGTTTTCTTCTTTACAATAATTTTGTTATTATTATTTTATTAGATTTGGTTGGTTTCTTTGCTATTTTAATTATCTAACCTTCAAATAGCGAAGAAAGACTGGCTCTTCTGCCATCAAATCGAAGTAGGATTATAAATCCTTATTCCAGTTTCTTCAGAATTTTCTTTTAACATATAATTAAAAGATATTCATCAATAGATTTTAAGAAACATGAATGCAAATCGATGGAAATGACAATTACCACAGATATCATCATATAATAATAAGAAATAAGAATTAATAATTAGAAAAATAAATAAAGAATTTCCTATATTCGTGAATAAAAAGAGTCAATTAAAAATAGGTCGAAAATCGAGTGATTGGGATTTTTTGCAATGATTTTATTGTCAGTGTGACGCATTGTGATTGACAAAATATCACAAAGAAGTTCACTAATGTACCAGAAGCAAGTTTTTTTGCGAAAACCATTAAATAAATAAAAATTTAAGAAAATAAAAAATTAAATTAGCATTAGCATAAAAATTATTTTTTAAAAAAGAGCATGTCATATGGCTCGCTGACTAAAATGATGTTGAAGCTGTGACTTCATTATTCTGAAAGAAATTTATTTTGCAACGACGAATTGCTTCGAATTACTTCTACAAATAGCAGTCTTGGTGTCAATATTGTCACTGCGATTTCTTATACTGATTTTTCTGCCAGAATCACTATTGTCGTAGATATCCATCTTGATCAAAAGAAATTACGGTACTTACGTATTAACGATACCTTGGCGACAGTTGTGCCAATAAAGAGGACACGCGCCAACCGCAGCTACAGATTTGGCGCCAATCTACACTTAAAATTTTTGTTCCAAATAATAAAATATATATGAAACACTTCATTTAAAATCAAAACGCTTTCAAAATATTTTTATTCCAAATAATAAAGATTGGCGACACTTAAAAACCGCCAAGTCTGTCGCCAAGGTACCGTTAATACGTAAGTACCGAAATTACTGAAGTAAAATATTTAAGAAAATTTACACATAAAAAGTTAGTGGCGCCATCTGGTTGGAATATAATATATAACTAATTCAAATGTTTATTGCAGGACAAGAAAATGTTAAACAGTTTAGTTTAAAATTTCTACTCTAAGAATTTTAAGAAGAATAAACTGTTTCATTTTATGATTAAATATTTATTATGTACATTTTTTATCGTACTATGACCTTAAAATGCTTACATTAAGAGCATATTAATACTTTAGAGATTTTTAAAGAAACTAAAAAGAAATAAATATTCATGTCGATATGTTTATTTTTATTAATTATCATAATTTTAAATAGGAATTAAGGAACGATTGTATTTCTTTTGAAAAATTTAAATATGACTTAAAATTTTAAAAAGTTAATTTTTAAAATTCCTTATAATTTAGGACGTTTTAATTTAATTCATATTTTTCTTGTCATTTAAACACAATATTTCTGAAGCTGGAAAAAATTAATTAATTTTTTTTGTTATTATTAAATATTTATTCATATTTAATATTTATTCATATTAAAATGAAAAATATGCAGACAATATTGCTTACTCAATGAATTATATGTTATCCTTAAATTAAATGATAAAGAAAAAAATCCTTATATTTGTGATAGTACCTATTTTTAAATCGTTGGTTATGATTAAAAAATTTCAAACATCATAAACAAGATACAAAATAGTACTAAGGACGCACTTGCTAAGGATGTTTTTTGATAAAATATCTATATTCTGCAGTTTTTTCATTTTAATTTATTTTTAAACTCTACCTTTATTAATTATAAAAATAGTTGTGCATGTAGAAGAATCACAACTGTCATTTTCTTTCCAGAGAAAATATTTACAGTTAACAGTTTTTCCAACCACATTCAAAACCAATCCCCATCTTACACAAAAAAAAAATTGTTCTTCGTCAAAAAATATTAAAATTGATTAAATGTCGAATTTTTCAATTATTTATTTATCTATATTCGTTTAATTTCTTTTAGTTGTTTTTAATATTCATTCCATAATATAATGTTCTGAAATACAACTAGATGGCGAAACTATTAACGAGAGTTTCTTAGTATCAAACAATAATAATTTATCGTTACATGACACATGCATAGAAGGGAAAAAAAAAGAGAGAGATGACTTTTCTATCTCGATTTGTGTGAGTGTGTGACTTTTTTGTCCCTGAATTATTCGAAACGCGATATGTCGAAATGCTACTGTATTAATTAGATATTTTTATCCCAATAGTATTACTAATCATATTATTATTGAGTAATAAAAATTACTAATTATATTATTATTCATTTTATTATTTACTGATTAAATATTTTTATTATTTTTAGGTGTATGTTATATCAGCAATTTAATTGAAAGTAATATTGCTGCCTTAAAAAAAAAAAGTTCTCAGAAAACAGATTTTTTTGCCCATAGTTTTAACTTTTCTCATTTGAAAATCATAATAATTTCACATTTGAAAATCATAATATATAATTTAGGTTCTACAGATATTACATACAAAAATTATACAATTTTATTTTTTCTTGCTGTTGGATTTGAGCTGTGAGATCTCTGCTGCTCGATGCAAAACCAGAAATCTCCCAGTATTCCCACCTCTTGAATTTCTAAGACAAGAAAAACTCAAGTTTGGTATAGTCATTTCACAGGTCTAGTCGTCTATGAACACGCGTGATCTAAAGCCTTCACTATTTTGGCAATAAATGGTTTGGTTACCTCGCAGTAACCGATTTCTATTAGTTAAGGCATTCAATAAGCCAATGAAAACTTCTTTCTCGAAAACAAGTAATATAAAAAATAAAAAAATTTCAGCCAATTCCTACTTTTTTTTTCATTATAATGCAGAAAAGTCCTTTATAAACAATTTTCATTCATTTTTTTTAAGTTTATCTGGCGCCATCTATTGGTAGATATATGCAACTTAAATCTAAAAAAAACCCTAAAATTAATTAATTAAATTTAATTACTGAATTAATATTTGAAAAAGCATCCAGTGCCATCCACTACAAGTTTAAAAAAATGTATTTGAACTTGAGTGGATGAATAAAAAGTATTTTATTCACGATTGAAAATTTGAACAAGATATATATAGGGAGAGTGTGAGATAATAGAAGGAATTGAAAAAAGTACAAAAAGAGATTCCGGATTCCTTTATCTCTGATTTGGAAACGCGGAAGAGTTCATTTTTCTAGTATTATTATAGAACCTGAGAATCCAAACATGCCTGCGAACAGTCTTCAAATTAAAGGAGAATGGTCTATAATACCAATCGTTCGTTTTCTTCTCTATTATCAGTTGATAAAATAGACTTGAGTTTCTCAGCATTTATCAAATCTTCATTTGATACTTCTGTTCTCTGAAGACCAATTTTCATCAATCCTTCCTATTATTCCAAGTACCAATATTGTTCCGCCGAGCATCCTCTGGTGGAAAAGTGTGCTGTATTTAATTTGGCAGTAACAAGTCTCCATTGTTTAATTGTTGTGAGGACATGCATCGCATGAACTCCATTCGACGCAAATGCTCTCCAAAAATCTCTTTTTATTCTGTAAAGTGCAGTCGACAAAAGGCTTTAATAAAAGATCTAAAATTTTGTGACTTTATGTCTCTAGTAACACTTGCACACAGTCCAAATACAACACGTTGATAGTTCAAGACAGGGAATTGTTAAGTTCTTCAAAGGCTGGACTCTAGCACGAGGTATAACTAGTCTAATCTCAAATTGATAATTTACTTCCACTCACAGAAAAATACAAGTGGCCAAGGATTTAACACTTACTCTACAAAGCACAGGAAGATAGGTGATTTCTTCTCCATTGGCCAAGTTTCCATCACCAAAGTGCTTTGATTTACGGCAGATGTTGTTACATCTTCAACCAATTCAAAAATCTTTTTGCTAATCTTCGGGAAGTCTATCACCCTACTAGTCTCCATCCCACTTTTGATTTATCATTTTTTTGATTTATTCATTTTTTTTTATTAACTTCGCTTGGGAAAGAAGGAAAGGAAGTACCTACGTTTTCTGCGGGGTTAGAGAATCCGTACATACCCTCTCCTCGGCTTATACACAGACTGGCTCATACGGTATATATATATGGGATTTATTTGTCTGGTAATTCCCAGATAGCGACACCTTACGGTACCTTCTCTTTGACAGAGCTGTTTACAACGTGAGGGTGTATTGAACTTTGAACTCTGACCCCACGAGAAGGGGCAAGATCCCCGTAGATGAAGAAAGATGAAGAGACGCTAGCTGGAAGAGGAACGGATGGGAGCCTGCGTGAAGCAGCGAGAGAATGGACGGTGCTGTCCCTTTTCAATTGTTAATGTAAATATCATTGTAAGATATCGCGAAGCAATAAATACCTTATTTAAGTAACGTCCCGTTACTGCGTTTTGATCAAACATTTTTTTTGACATTTACTTCAAAAGTTCAGCTTTTTTGTTAACATCGATGTCTAGAAATCGACAGACACCGATGTCTAGAAATCGGTACGTTTTCTGGGGGTTAACAAAACTGTAGGTTCGGCCGGAATACCCTCGAAACCGGTGTAACCCACATAGACTGGGGCTCATCTTCAGCCAGCGCCCAAATCTACATATATATGTAATAGTTGTAATTTTTAAATATAAAAAATTTATCAAAATTAGAAATTGTTTTATCATAACTTGTTGAAAGTGAATTTTTATTCATTACATCTTTAAAATAATTTATAAACTTAAAAATACACAAAGCCACAATTTTTATATATGTAGACACACACACACAAAAAAAAGGTTTGTTCGGATATTGATGTACAAACGATCTTTAAAAGAGTGAGGGGAAAAAAAAACATGGTTGCCTTTATTTTTTGTAGTATATTTTGAATTGGAAACCTCACAGAATAAATTAGATCTTGATTCATATAGTATTTATGAATTATGAACTAAAACTTTAATTCCTTTTTATAACAAGTTAATGGATATTTGCTATAATATATTTTAAATAAATATTTATACAGATACATAAGATACAATAAAATTTTATTCTCATACATACTTTGCCATTATGAAAATTTAACACATGGCGCCATCTATATCGATTTGCGTACATTATATTCCGTAATTTTAATTTAATTTCTGTTATACTTAAACTTGGGAAGAAATAAACCATGAGAATGAAAATTTCAACATATGTAACAAACTTTCAAAAGTTTGACCTTTCCAGGAATTTTAATTTTCATGTTCAAATTAGTTCTATGAAAATCAAAAATGGAAATTTGTCTTCATTAGTTTTATTTATTTTTTTTCCCATCAAAGAACAAATACCTTATAAAATTACACCAAGACAATTCTTATTCATTTATATTCATTTTCCAAGATTAATCTATTCGTGAAAATTTAACTAAAATCAAAACTTAACAAAAGCAATTTGCAAATAATTTTAAACTGAGAAATACGAATCTTTGAGAGAGATGTTTATAATAAATCCAAAACAATCATTATTCCTGATAACATTGCATTACATTATGAGAACAGTATACTCTGTATTTGCATTTATACTAGAGATCATACATTTGTACGAAAATCCTTTTATATATAATCAGTATTAAGATTACTATATATGTTTTGTGATGTCAAAGTTCAGATGTCTACATACTTATTTTTGTAAGCACATTTTACTTGAAATTCATAAAATAAAAACATTTTAATTTAAGAAAAAAAAATTTTCCGAAATTGTTACTAATGAAACTCGCATTAGGAGATTTTAAAATTTTCTGTAACTGCTTTTACTAGCATTTAATTTTAGCATTAATTTATGGATAAGAATTTTTTTTTATAAAAGAAAGGAATAGTTTAGATTAAATCAAAAGGCGAAGCTTGAACTTTTCGTTAATTTTTTTTTGCTTGTAACATTCTTGCCGGGGCCTGATGACCGAATGGCTAGCGCTCTGGCGTTCGGTACCACAGGTATCGGGTTCAAATCCCGACTTTGCCCATGGGTGTTGTAGTGGTTCGGAATCCTCTTTAAGCTGTAGGTCCCGGTCCTAGTAGGATCGTAGAGCGCTGCGGGGGCATTGTTACTTTGCGTCCGTGACTTACCATCAAGTTACACGCGCCCCCTGGGTAATGCAAAGTGAGTAACATCTGTGCAGCCCTTATGGCGAAAGATCACGGTCTATTTGCCAGCTGCATTAGAAGAAGAAAAAAACATTCTCGCCATCATATAAAAACTGGAATTTTTGAATGAAATAAACTGGCTAATTATCACTGAAAATTTGTCATTTTAAGAGAAATCTTTGTCAGTATAACCGAACCTCTTGGCATTACTTTTACCAGTGAATTTCAGCAGCAGTGTTTTTAACATCTTGCCTCTTTAGCTGTACAGATATTGCAATCGCTAATAAATATTAAATGTTTATTTTGTATCGCTTTGAGAATTTTGTATTGATGAAACCTTGGGTATTATAATTTTCATAAAATATTTTTTTGAGAACTCGTTATTATAGTTTGAAATATATTCTACACAATTACTAATACCTTATTACTTGCCAATTCCAAATTGTTTTTGTTATGCACCTTATTTCATCAATGATCATTTTAAAATTTCCCGTTTGAAAATCTGTACACGAATTAAATTCTTGGAATTGTGTAAAAGTGTAAAGTGTTTAGAGGGTTTTAAAACCTTTTAAAAATACCATAAGTGGCGAGTGTTTAAGCTTGACATAAACAATAAGTTAAATGCTAAGTCGGAAACAATGTAAAAATTATCAATAGAGAACCACGTTTTTCCTACAGGAATAATTTTGATCAACGATTTACTCTTATTTTTAGAGAACGATCGAAAGTCGCTTTCAAATTTAGATTTTATTAGGGCTAGTTCGCATTTCTTGTGCAATTAAAGAATTTAAATATATATTTTTTTTATCAGGCTAAAATAACGAAGATGATTCAAGAAATTTCAGATAGTCTCAAATTGTCTTAATATGCAATAGTGCACAATTAGTTAGAAATAAGGTATAAGCAAGATCACATTGAGTGCCCAATATCCATAGTTACATACAAAACGTTGGTGATAATCAGTATTGATTTTGCATATCTAGGTACACCGAATTTTGTTACGGATGCGTTTATTCAATATAAGCACGACAAATTTTATTCCAAAATTACGGTTTTACTCCTAATTTTCAAGCCACTTGTTATTTCTTCTAGCAGTTTTGGAGACAATGAGGAACAATGGATAAACATTAGCCTTATCCTAGTAAGCAAATCTGGACACTTTAGGTTTCGTTAGAACTCTCCCTCCCATCCTGATTTTTATATATATATATATTTGTTTCTTCACATATAGGTAATGTTTTGTCCTACTGAATATCAAAATCAATCTAACTACAACTTGGCAACCCCACACCCCATCTGACTACAACCTGGCATCCCCTCCATCTGACTACAACCCCTCCATCTCCCTACAACCCATCCCCTCCATCTGACTACAACCTGGCATCCCCTCCATCTGACTACAACCTGGCATCCCCTCCATCTGACCACCTGGCATGACTACAACCTGGCATCCCCTCCATCTGACTACAACCTGGCATCCCCTCCATCTGACTACAACCTGGCATCCCCTCCATCTGACTACAACCTGGCATCCCCTCCATCTGACTACAACCTGGCATCCCCTCCATCTGACTACAACCTGGCATCCCCTCCATCACACTACAACCTGGCATCCCTCCATCTGACTACAACAACCTGGCATCCCCTCCATCTGACTACAACCTGGCATCCCCTCCATCTGACTACAACCTGGCATCCCCTCCATCTGACTACAACCTGGCATCCCCTCCATGGCATCCCCTCCATCTGACTACAATCCCCTCCCTGACTACAACCTGGCATCCCCTCCATCTGACTACAACTTGGCATCCCCTCCATCTGACTACAACTTGGCATCCCCTCCATCTGACTACAACTTGGCATCCCCTCCATCTGACTACAACTTGTAGTCCGATGGCGGGGAGGATGCCAAGTTGTAATGCAACATGATAAACATAACTGATCACGAGAGTGAATATTTAATGGGACAAAATATTACATGCGTTAAACAATACAAAGGAGAAAAAAACGAAAATATAACATTCCTTTGTAGATTTAAGAAGCCATGAGCTTGCACTGCTCGAGTACAAAGGTTTGACCAATGTTTCATAAATGTTCAACTGTGCAAATATTTATCTATGGTTCATCAGTCTTCAAAGCTCCAATAGAAGGCGTTTGGAGTGATGTGAATTTACAGTTGGGGGATTAAGCTTTTTCTATTCTTTTTATTATTCTTTAGACGTTAATAAATATCCAAATAACGATTTGGACTTGTGCAAATTCATCTACATTGCAACACTAAACTTTAATTTATTCAGAAGAAATTAAATTCTGGTAGTTTTTATTCATATCAGTTTAAATGAAATATAGCCAGCTTTTCGATTTTAACTTTAAGAACTAAACAAATAATAATGAAAGCTGACTTCATTATTTTGTACAATAGGACTCATTTTCCAAATACTTGTGTCCCTAAATTATTCTTGGTGATACCTACGAGCAGCTGGATCTTTTTTTTTTATTCATGCAAGCTAGTACACATTTTAAAAATGACTAAAAATTAGGCTTCTTTACAAAAAAAACAGCAAATTTTACATTTGTATTATTTTATAAACAGTTTTTGAATAAAATTTTAATTCACTGAGAACAGGAATTGTGTGACAAATCTACAAATAACCACGTGAAACATGTTAATACAAATTATTTTATTTACAAAAAAATGGCAGCTTAGCTGTATACATTCAGTTGATTAAATATTCTTCTAAAAACTGCATCATTCACAGCAGGAAAACGCCATTTTAAATATTCCAGAAGCAGTTCATGCAATTTAACGCAGTTAACATTTTACGTGGTGTCATGTTCTCCTGCCGTGTTACATCAATATTAAAACATAGAAGGCAACAGTTTGGCACAAAATAGAGCTGATATTTAAATATTACATTAATTTCTTTTTTACACAAATTTTATATTACAAGAATATTAAATTTAAGCCAAGTCAAGTCAATAAAGAACTTGGTATTTTATGAATAGACAAGTTATTGCATTTATCCGATATTCCAGAACATTTGATGTTCAGCAATTCATTAGTTGAGCAGGAATTAGAAGTATAGAAGACAGTTTTACATTTAGACAATGTGGTGTGAGAAAAAGATAACTTAGATGTCTGTCAATGGAGACATAGTCTTCCAGTCTATGATTAAGTAATTTAAATCCGCATGGTAAAGTCCCGACCATATTCCCTGATATTTTCTTGCTCAAAACGCATGCAAAACTGGCATTTAGTCAAGTAATTTGTTTTTCCAGAAGATAGAGCAAGCCTGGAGCACTTGCACATAATTCGTTTAAAATCTGTCCTTTTCGGGGCGCTTTTTCTTCGTATGGTTAACAGTCAGAAACAGAAACAGGCCCACTACCAGACACACAGCATGGAACACAATGATGATACTTATTGGCTGATACAATGGCCACTGTGCCTGGACACCATGGTATTTTAAGGCATCCGAGTCTGTTGGCATTCCACATTCTGCTCTCATGAGAATAGCATTTTCTTGTTGAACCACTGGATTCCTGCTACACGAATACCTTATGTCGTCGCTGATGGAAGAGTTGAACTCGTTTTTGCACTAGCAAATTGTAGACCCAGTAGACAGGAGACACCCGTGGGCCCAAGAGAACACAATGGATATATCCACCGGGTGGATGGTATAGCCGGCAACGAGAGATAGAATGGTGAAGAGAAATCCTGTCCATGTGGCAGCTAGGTGGCAGTGGAGCACGCCCAGGAGCAAGCAAAAGCCATCATGCGGAGAGTGAGCAAATACAGGATCATGTATCCATTATAAACTCCAAAGGGTCGGACTCTAGATCGTTTGGAGACCTGCCATCGAGTAGGCTGGAACT